>VZSV01000014.1:506269-523404 GCA_013398735.1 Nothocercus julius
TTTTTTTTTTTGTCAGACCCTAATCCGGCCTACTTGGAAGATAGGAATGTTGAATCATTTCTCATAATTTTGGAGTGCCCTGGTATGAGAAAAAGAGAAAAACAAGCCAGAAAAGGCAGGCTGTGAACCAAATGTGGTTCTGGTGCAAGCCCGTGCAATTCCATTGCCTTCTGTGGGAACTTCTGCTGACTTGTTGTTTAATACTGGTCATTTGCTTGAGACTGTGCATATAAACATGGTGGCTAAGTCAAACACTGCTGTAAGAAAATAATAGTTTAAGGGATTATGCTGTAGTGGCCTTCTTTGGGTCCTGCCCTAAAGAGGCACAAAGAACCTACTGACTTCATTTCACTATTTAGCACTTCGCATTTGGCCTCCATCTAGGCGCATGAGAACAGTTACATGCCCACACTTCTCCAACTCCATCAGAATCACAGGGGGAACTGCCTAGACCAAGCTTGCTACTCTCAGCCAGCTTTGTCTCATTACCTACCATGTATAATCTCTGCTGGGAGCTCGCAATAAGCCGTCTTCCTTATTACCACTGCAAAGTGCACATGATTAAGTTGTTCTCAAATTCTAGGCTATAAAAGCTTATATACTTGAAATTGTTACCACAATTCAGAAATGATTATTCTCACTGAAGAGTTTATAAAGAGAGACACCTATCAATTGTATGATGGCAGGGAAGGTTGTTTACCAACAAGCTGATAAAACTCCTCAGAAAAGTTCATTGCAAAAGTCCTTGCAAAAGTCCTCTGCCTAATCCATCAGAAGTCATTACAACTGAGCATCTTGACTAAACTGCTCAAAGTTAAAAGTCATAGGAAATCTTTTGGAGTATGTTTACCACTACTGACAAAGAGGTTGGTATATTTATGACCTACCTTAGGAAGAGCTTAATTCTAGGCAGAAGTTTCACTTTGGAGAGAAATTGGCCCCTGCGCCCACAAGCTGTGATAATCATCCTTTTATCCCTGCTGAATGAATTAAATGGAGAAGACCTAAAATTCAGCTCAAGTGCAAAGTGGTTATGAGGTTTCTTTCTTTCTTTTCACATGCAGGAGCCAATTCCTTTTATTTACATTTTATTAGAATAAACTGCTTTAACTGTCTCACTGAATTGTATCCAGTATTAAGAAGAAATAAGAAAAATTTCAGGTTAGTGTGACAAATACATGAATATCACATTTCCAGGGAGAGGGGGGAGAAGCAGAGCAGGGACATATCAGTGCATACATAGGTATGTTATGTATAATATATATAAAATATGTATGTGGCATACACTAGTCATGGAGTAACATGTGCTTTACCAAGCTTGGGGAAAACATGAAGCTCCTTCAAAACATGCATGAATTTGAAGATAATTGGCTCAATGAAAAAGCAAAAGTCTCCTGTGGCAAGCTTCACTCTCATTAGCAGCAAGGACTCAAGACAAGGTGTGAGATTCAGTACTCTAACCTCATGACACAAAATTATTTCCTTCTTTTTTCTCCCCTTTTTCTTTCTTTCCTTTTTTTCTTTCTCTTTTTTCTTTTTTTCCTATCTATACATTTATAAAATAAAACTCTGGAGAGGGCAGAAGTGTCATTCTCTGAAATCATCTGATAAAAGAGACTTTAGAGGAAGACGAGAAGGACAAGTTATGCCTCTTGGCATTAAAAATATAAAACACAACAACATTAAATACAGCAAACAGGAAAAACAGATGGTTTCCTGCATCTTCTGAATGTGTACAACTTTGGCAGAGAGAGAGAAGCTGCCTAACATAGGCTTTTTGATGATTAATGAGGAGGCTGGGATTGCCTTTCTGCAGCTTCTCTGAGTTAAACTGACCTTTAATGCTTCTATCTGAGGATGACTTATCTCATTTCACCATTAGTGTCTATCATTGCTTCCTACAAAATGTGGTATATCTTCTCTTACCAGTACATGGCATTCCCTCGGGGGCTGGTTCAGAATTCCTCATCCAAACCTTAACAGCAGTTGCATCCAGCACATTTGCTCTGTATGAGCTGCTCCTTGCTGCCCTCTTGGAAGCCCCAGGGTGGAAGCAAGAGTGAGGTCAGGTTTGCTAACCTTTCCCCAGCTCTCAGCAGGACCAGAGCCATCTAACTCCTCCTTGGATCTGTCCCTAGTTTCAAAGTGGCACATTCTTGCATGATATGTGTTTGAGATTTCATGGTATGTTAAAATGCTACATTTTTTCCTTCATACCAAAGGCACAGAGTATAGCAGAAAAGAGTAAGGAAATAATTTAACGTGCAATACAAAGCTAAAAGGACCAGACTTTTTAGAAGAAGCTTTCTCAATCAGCTTTCTCTCAAATAAGCCCCTTTCAGAGTAATCTTTCCACTGCGATTCCTTTCATGCAAATCAAAGTGCCTTTTAGGATGATGAAGTCAGGCCAAGCAAATAAAAGATCCTGCTCTAGTTTTAGCACAGGATTAATCAAGAAAAGTTGGGATATAATAATAAATACTAATTAAAAATACCACATGCACACTCAGCCCATGTGATTCTACCTTGGGTTTCTTTGTCATTGGCTTTCACCATACACCTAACACCCACACACTTGTCTAGAAAAGGGTAATCATATGGGCAGACATTAAACAATAGTGGAGATATGTATATGCTAAATGTAAAAAAAGAAGAAAGAGCAAACTTAAAAGGACTAAATTCACAAGTAGGATTTTTGTCATTGTTCAGCATCTTTTTTTTAAGCATTCTTTCATTTTTGGTCCTGAAAACAAAGATACATTCATTATGTGGTTAAGACAGGGATGGGCATTCAAAGAGGAAGAATGAGGTTTTTTGATTTGGAGGTTTGTCAGCATAATGGAACTCATATCGCTCTGTATATTCTGAAATCTCTGATACTTACAGAAGTGAAGGAAATGAGAGATGTGAAATACCTGTGATGATGTGTGCCAGCAGTTATATAATCCAAGTCCTTTGCTGGTACTTGAAAACACTCCTACCAACTTCAAAAAACAAGGAGCTTTCTCTGAGCTTCCCTGATTCATTTGGCTCTTGTACTACATGGGGAGAAAGAGCTATCATGCTGAAACAGCCCCTTTTAGGGGGAATGTGAGGATGTTAAGAACATAAGGCCCAAAGGTAGAAGTATTTCTCAGGCTTCTTTCCATAAAACATACAAAATGACATTCTGTTGTGGATAATGAAAATTAAAAGGACAACTAAGAAGGGTAACACAACTCACAATATTTTCTAATTGTACAGCTTAAGCTGTGTTAAAATGAAAAGGGTTTAATTTCAAGCAGAAGACAAATGAACCCAAGGCAAAAAAATATCAGTTCACAACAGCCAGCTGTATTCCTGGGCTCTTGCCCGCAGAGATGATTTTTCCAGTGGTGCAGCTTCTTTGATGGAATTATATCTGTGCAAATATGATCTTCCTACACTGACCTGGTGCATAACATATCTGCTATTGACACTGTTTTAGCCACTTTCACACTGAAATATTTTATAGCTTCAGTTAGCTATAGGTTATAAAATCTGCTTATTTTCAGTGCAGGATGGATTTTGCAGATTCGTTAGCATCATTTCTCATTAGGAGTAAATGCAACAAAGTCTAGATCTACATGACTTTCTCTTAATAGGAAAGGTTGGAATTAACCCTGTATTTCTGATTTACTTAGTTACCCATAGGTTACTTACAAGGTTGCAATGTCTTACATTTGGTGTAAATCTTAAATCTTATTATCCCTGCAGTTCCAACAGGATGAACTATTCAAAGCTTCTTTTTGTTCTTTCAGGAAAGAAAAATGACCTATACAACTTTCATCTTCAGGGCTCTGGCTGAATCCACGGGACTCTAGCTGAGTCTCGGAAGTGTTGGCAACCCATAGTGAGGGCTGTTGCATCTTAGAAACACAAGCATTTTGTACACTACTACCTGGCTTCTACTCTCCATTAGTTGTCACTTTATTGTTACTCTTTATGGTAAGGAATCACTGCATGTTAACAGAAAGAATGATCTGGTTCCAGAAGAAGTTTTGCACAAACATGCATTCCTTTTGTTTGGTATCCATTTCCCTTAAAATGTCTTGCTAAGGTGCCATCACTTTGCACCACCTAGAAATTAACCATTCACCCACTTAAAATAATAACTTATCATTAGTGAGAACAATAATTGAATCATTAAGGATGCACACTAATAAAAAGGGATGCTGTAGGAAATCCTTCTTGTAAGAAAATTCTAGGTAAGCTGGACATACAAAGCCATGTTTCTGTAAAGACTGTCTGCAAATGAAGAAGGTGAGATGTAATTCACTTTGGGTTAATGAAGTGAAAATCTTAAGGAGACTATTATAATCAACTTTTCAAACTCTCCACAAAAAACACATTTTTTTCCCCCCCACCAACCCCTGCATGCAGCAGCATATCTTGCTATTGATCCAGGATGTATCTTTTGATAGCACATTGTATGCTTTTTCAGTAACTTTAAGAAATAGAGAATGAAAGACTTAAAACCAGGTTTGACTGATTACACATTAGGAGAGTTTCAGCTGACAAGTACAAGGGAGGAGTCTTTTGTTTGTTTGTTTGTTTTAAAACACCTTGAGTTCTTTAACAACCAGTTAAGCTCAGCTGATTGGTACACTCATAAAGAGTAAGCCTGGACACTTCCCAGACATTTGTTCTAAAACATAAGCCACAAACACTGACAATTAACTGGCTTGAGCTAAAAACCACCAGTACATGCAAGTTCATTGTCCTCCACACCCCCTCTGATTCTAGTTCTGCTAGCAATCCTTTCTTCTCTCTTTCTTGCCATTAGGACATTTATTATGCCTCAGATACTAGCTTTTATGTGTTTCTTCATCTTTTTTTTCTCCCCTCCCCCTCTTCTTTTTTCCTTTTCCAGGACTTGTCCACTTAGATCTATCCTGTTACACCCAAACTTGTAAATAGCTGCTAACTCACACTAGCAGTCTGTTCCTGTAGTCTCTACAGTCTAGTTCCTTTCTCCAGTTCATTACCTCCTGTTTCATCTCTAGCCTCTGTTCCAGGAAGAACTTCAAGTTTTTTTTGCGTTTCAAAAAACTCTTATTTCTCTCTGGGTTTCAGTCTGGCTGGACACAGAAACAATTATTTTGCAAGTACTTAGTAATTTGTCTCTGTTTAAATTACCTTTCAATTTGATGGACAGTTACACTTTGCTAAATCATTCTTCAGCAATGCCATCATCTTCACTTTCTTCCAGAATCGCTTCTCTTTCTCAGTCTCTCTTCCTCTCTCTTTGCTTTTCTCCATGCACACTCTAATTCTGCTATTGATTCAAGGCTCCACAGCCTATTGCTGTTTTTGAATACTTATTATCAAACCTCTTATCTGTTCTCTTTCTTGATTCTTTTATCTCAAGCTTTATCACTGAATGCCTTAAGATCCTCACAGGTCCCACAATGCTACCTGTGACCAGAATTCAGATGGCATTGTTGGGGTCTCTTTTTTGCTCATAGCCTTTATCTGGATGATTTGAGAGTCATAGTGGTCAGGGAAACAAGAACTTCAGGCTCCTACACTGTTCAAAAATGTAGTCTTTGGACTGATAGCCAAATCTGGGTTTTACCAGTCTTTAACCCTCTTTGCTCCAGGGCAATCACTATAGAACTTTTTGGGGATCACTGCCAAAAGGACATTAAGCTTTGAGTCAAGCAGAAAGCCAATGTTCTTCTCTAAAGCACGTTGCAGCATTTCCAGTGACTTACCCTGTCTTCATTACCATAGCTTATCAAGATCTTCATTAAACCTTTCTGGACTGCTACTGTATATTGTTCACCTGGACAAGAAGATTCCCAGACTCCCTGTGGATCTTAATGGCTTCTACAGGTTTCCTTAGTTCCACCACAACTTTTGTCATTGTTCATTCGCAACTCTTCTGGTGCTGCAAATCTGCCATGCTGATATCCTCTGAATACCATCACATCAGTTTCTGGTAACATTCTGTCTGTGGCTTTGTGTCTTCTCACTTGGACTACTGAGCAGCCTTTTCCTGGCATTATCAAACTCCAGCTCCCCAGTGATCTCTATGGGTTTTTACAAATGCCACTTCAGAAGTTTTAAGGCCTTCCTGGCTCATCTCATAACCCAGTTTAGTTAAGAGCACAATCAGATTGGAAATATTTCCATCACAAGTTTTTCCATTGGAAAATGACAACTAACAAAACCCAGGTTTAACTGGAACAAGGTAGTTTCAAAATGAAACTTTCATCTAGAAAGTCTTGTTGATCCAGGAGAAAATTTCTACTCAAAACTAGTTACACAGAGAAGACTCAAGTGGCTAGCTGTTCAGCTGAAACCTCTATTTAAAACTTTCTCTGATTTTTTCAAAACAAAGTTTGAGGGGGGAATAGACAAAGGCACCCCATAGACATCCGAATTTCTTTCTTTTTTTTTTTTTTGGGGGGGGGGGGGGCAAACCATTTGATTTGTTCTAGCCAGTTTAGCAGATCTCAGTGTCTACCCTGTTTCCCTGATTCTGACCTCCTGTCTCAACAGCAGTGGTGAAAGGATGCATGGTTGCTCAGTGGCCTTCCAAATTAGTCTGCCTCTCCACTTTCCACCTCAGATCTTACTGAAATGCTTTCCACTCCCCCGCTTATTTTTCTGCCTTTCTCTCATTACGTACTTCTTAACTCTGTGAAGCATTTTGCAGCTCTCTGTGTGACAGTCCTAAACACAGGTTGATTATATTCCCTTTCAGCAGGGCAAGGCTCCTCTTAGAAGACCAACCGGCACACTGAGACAAATTCAAATTCTTTCTCTACCTCACTGTAAACAGACTTTTGCTACAGTAAATACAAATTCCACTGCATGCAGACTGTAGGAAAATATGCACACAAATAAGTACTTCTAACTTCCAGGGAGATTCCAGCAGGGCACTCTGGCTTTGGCAAGTGAAAGATTTCAGCCAGTACATCTTATTACATGGGTGGTCGAGTTATTGAACTCTATTGACAAAGGGCTGGATTTTCCAGCAAGACAGAGCTTCATTAAAATTCTGCAGAGACTGAAAATTCAATAATCTCTCTCACAAAGCACTGCATGAGTAGGGCTGATTAGGCAATTTCTCTCTCATTCCATTTCTTTTGCTAAAAGCGTTGTTATTTCTTGTTGGTACAAAAAGACAATCATTAAATGAGCATTCGCTATAGTTGATTAAGCAGAAAGTTTTAAAGGTGCATTGGCTCTCTTTCTCAAGGCTTAATTGAGGCCTTAAGAAAGAAAGTTACAATAATAACAACAACACTTTATCATTCTGGGTTGAATTATTTAAAATTTGGATCTGAGGAATCCATCCTGCTTCTCCCCCCCCCCTTTTTTTAAAAACAAACAAACAAACAAACAAACAACAAACAACTTTTTGCTTTCATATCTAGTTGCACAGTTTCAACTAGGTCTGCCCAGATGCTGGAAAGAATGTGTAAATTACTTCCTACTTAGTTTCCCTTAACTTCCTTGTGGATCACAACTTCAGATCCAGTTTCAAATGACAAGACCGCACAAGAAAAGAGCTACTGGCTTATATGGAAGATCCACTTAGTTGATTATCTTACTTCTAACGGTGGTTAGAAGTAGACAGAGGAACAACATAACAAACTTAGTTATACTCACCCTGAGAAAACTATTCGCTTCAGCAACCCATTCTTGTCACAATGGTTGTATCCCTGTGTTGAATAATTGTTACTGGATTTCTCTTCTGTGTCTTGATTTGTTAGAGGGTCCCAAACTGTACAGCAAGAGGATGTTCTGCTATTTACAGGCTAATTTTCCCATAAGCAAAGCCAGTGTACCATGTATCTACTCCTAGGGGTCTATTCACAGTAATGGTAGCAGCATCCTACTCCCTTTGTTTCATGACTTGAGAGGGGAGTTTCTCAGGACTTAGCATATATTACATAAACAACAGTGAAAAAGGCTCAATCACTGCTTAGGGGGACTCCTAGAAAAAGAAATATAGGACTTCTATTTCTAACCATGGCTCTTGTTCTCTCTCTCCGCTCTTTAGCGCTTCTGTATTACCATTTATTCTTTTTACTTGTAGGGCAGTTCAACTGCACTCAAAATACAGCATTAGTTATCTAAAGTGGTCTCTGCCCTAAACAGTTTGGTTGTCAAAAAGCATGTGAGGAAGCTGCTGCTATTATTCAATACCTGTTATCTTTGCTATGATGTGTTTGGAACATAGATTAATCCACTCCATTCAGACTCTGACTGCAGTAGAAGAAAAATGAACCATAGAAATGAACCAGTAGAAAAAAAATGACCATATACCACAGTTTCGATCCCAGTTGTAATCAGTCTCTGCACAGATGAACTGTCATTAACCTTAGTGAAGTTCTGCCAAAGTTAGCACTGAGAAAAGCAAGTCAGAAACACTTCTGAATTTGGTCCAATATATCTATAGATACATAAAGTTATTTCCTGAAATATCAGTGCAAAACTTAGTTATTTCAGCATCTCTCATCCTTTGACCACCATAAACATCTGGATACCAAATAGATAAAACCAAGACCAATGGCACAGCAGCGACCAGGTGCTAAACACATCTAGGAGAAGTGCTGAGAACTGTCTTGCAAAGATGCAAGCAGTAAAGCTGGGCTCAGCTATCTTTCAAAATTTAATCTCTGAAGATACCATTCTTCAGATTAAGCTTTTGGACTCACTTACCTTTCAATCCACATATATAGAGAATTTCTCCCAATCTAACATCTTCAGACACCTTTGCTTTCTACAGGCCTAAAGAACCAAAGTTTGAAGAGGTAGCTTTTCTTTCCTCAGGACTTGTGAAATTCTCCAGTGCAGGACTAGTCAGCTGTTCTCTCATGGCTATCGAACAGCTGTCTTTACAAAACAGTAATATTCGACAGCTCCTATATCTAAAAGGTCTTACATGTTTATTCTATTTTGCATTTTCTTTGACCAGGATTTTTGCAAGAGAAAATAACAGGCAGTATTCACAGCCTGCACGAGGGGGCAGGAGAAGCTAACAGTTTCAGCAGGAAAGGCCATCTGCGAAGAGAAGCACTGGACAGAAGTGTCTTGCTTTTATACTGCTCATCCCTGCGGTTCTTCATCCTTCTCAACTCCCTGAAGACAGTGTTTGCTATAAGACTACTTTATAATGAGTCTAAAATAAATATGACTTACTACAAAACTTGTACCAGCAAATGTCTGCAGATCTGACTCAAACATATGCAAGTAGCAGAGATTGTTAGTAGGAAAAGGTCATTTTTGCATAGTCATTTTCCTTCCTATATTTGCATTTTGAAATAAATACCACTAAGAATTGCACTTAAAAGACAAATCTTTGTGTCATTTCCTCTAACAATGCTTAAGAGAACAGATGGCAATGTGCAATAAGATCAGGAAACACTAACACCAGGGCCTGGAAGATGCAAGGAATAGGGTTGCAGAAGAACTCAGTAGAATGCCACTTTGCAGTTACAACTTAGTCCAGTGAGGTGGAGCAGAGCTTGAGGAAGCTAAGTCATGATCATGTAAAACATCATCATTCCCTTGATGCAGTAATACACAATTTACACCTAATAAAGACTGGCTCACATTCTTCTGGGAGGAAAAAGAAGTGGTAAGAATAAAAATAGTCTTGTTCATATGTTTACCAAAGCCAGCAATTTGCTACAGTAATAACCACTGAAATTTGTTTTGGAGCATTACACTCCAGTCTTCCCATCTCCCATACTTTTCTAAAAAAGTGAAAAAAACAAAAAACAAACAAACAAACGCCAAACACAGAAGGGTATGTATAGCAGCAATGAAAGGGATATGAAGCTGAAATCAACTACTTTTTCTGGAAAATAAATAATTCAGCCTTACAACACTTACAGACAGCAGAAAGGTATTCTTTTCCTGTAAAGAGAAGAAGACAGTCTCAAAAGGGAAAATGGATTCTGCGGGGGCAGGTAAGTAAATTAGGAACTTCTTGCTTCCCAGCATCTACTTTGAATCTGTCATAAGTGCTGCACTAACCTCTTTCCTCCATATCCACAGTAATCCTCAAGAATGTCTCAGTTCCTCTGCAATGCTACCCTATATAGGGAGCAAGTACATAAGCCACAGTAGATCATTGGACTCTATAACAGACAGTACTGCTAGGGAAGAGATGGCTGTTCTTACCTTATCTAACTGCTGATGAGGAGACAGCCCACAGCTGGTGGGGACAGCTGTGGACAGCTGCTGCAATTTCTTTCCATTAGTCCTGCTGCTTATCTAACTTGTGAACTGACTCAACTTGCTAAACCAGCTAAAAATGAAGGTAACAGTGACTAGTTATTGAGCTCACCTCTTGCAGAAGGGATAAAATGGTAGGCCAGCCCAGGAGTCCAACAAAACCTCATCCAGGTGTGCCTTGAAAGCACACTGAGTCTGTATAAACCACGGAGACTCTGTTGATAAGGCTGTTATGGGTTTTCTGCTCAGGAGACAAGTGAAGCAAACACTAGGTATGGAACCACCACGGAAATCAGGATAGACCTATGCTATAGCACAATTAGATCCATCCTTTTGTCAACTTTTTACATCCATAGCAGTATTTCAGGCATAGGCTTGTGTTCCAGCATCTAGTCTTGGAGTTTCAGGTCCTCTTTTAACTACTTCCTCTCTATTGATTTGCTTATTTCTACCAGTGGTTATCTCCATATCAGGCCCACTGTCTTCACCACTTCAAGGCATCTTCTTTTTTCCTTTTGCATTCCTTTGCCAGGTTAAGTGTGTGCTTTGTCTCAGCAGCTTCATCAAAATGTCTCAGCAAGAAAACTGCCCCATCCTCATTCCTCAATAACATAGCATTAGTCAGCAGTAGTCATAACAGGAAGGATTGCTAGATGTGAGTAAAATATTTCTAACTCTGTGTGTTAGGTATCAAATCACAACCTACCTGTTTCTAATTAGTGCCAAATTAGTGCCCCTGATTTATACAGGCTCATAAGCTGACTTGAAATTAAGAATGTGTTTTAAAGACCTTGTTAAATCAAGCTTCAGTGAGTGAGGCTGTCTGCAAGGGACACAGCAATAAAAAAAAGTTCATCTGTTTGCACTGAGGAAGTCTCCTTCAAGTTGGGTGGTCAAGGCCGCATTTTTAGAGCATGCAGATGAAGGTTATAATTGAGGCTTCCCAAGTGTGTTCAAATTAGGACATGACACAAAATCCATTAGAAGCAATGAGACACTTTCCATGGACTTGAAAACATTTTGGATAAGACTATGACATAATAAACATAGTATATGAACCGACTAGAGACTGGCATCCACACAGCACAGGCAGACTGCAGATGCAATGAACCAACTTGACCCAAAGAAACCATCACAGAGAAATAGTTCTAACCCATGTTCCTCTCTGGTCCCTAACATGGCTTGGAACAAAATCCCAAGCTCATGTATTGCATCTTGGGTCCATCATAAGTATTTGGCTTAGAGGTCTTTCTACATCCCACTGATTGAATCAAACAAAAGAATAAGTTTGCATAGTGCAGAAACTACTCATTGGGTAACTTGGTTGCGTTTTAGTATTTAAGTGAATATCTGTATTGTGGCTACACTTTCCTTCCTGATTAGAAGCTCTAATCTATGGGCAATTGCAAGACGGAATTGCTCACTTCTGAAGCAGAGGTGAAACAGCAATAGTTAAACGCTTCCCTCCTGTGACGGTCTTAGCATGACTGCTAGGAAATATTTGCTTGAAAATGCCAGAGAAAGTGATTTGTCTGTGACAGAAGCTCTGTTTTAAGACGAGAGAAAATGAAAACCACAACCACACTAAAATAAAGCCTCTTTTAATGAGCTTCGGATGCCTCCTGGAAAATTGAGAAGAGCTTTTAATGCATAAATGGTTTTTCTGGTATATCATTATATTTTCTGGTAGAGGATTTTTTTTTTTCACTCTTTTTTTATTACCAAGTATATATATTTTTATACGACTGAAAACAGGATCTTTGTTGTTAGAAACAGAAAGCAGGATGAACCAAATTTCTCTAGCCATCAGAAGAACCAGTGTAAGAGATGTTTACCTGAACCTAACCTAAATTCCTGAGGAAACCCACCAGTATTTCCTGGTGGACAGTTTGGTAATCAATCTAACTTTGTGTTCCCCAGCATGAGTCATTGGAAATCATAATGATCAAGTGTCTATATAACTCCTCAGGTGAAAAGGAGAGCATGAAAAAAGAATCTAAGATGGCTTTACAGATCCTTGCTTTTGGACTTAGAATAAGACTGGTTTAGCTTGCAACACAGCTTGAGGGTGTGATGGTTTTCACAGACAATTTAATTGCTGCAACCCAACTGTATAGCAGGCTACTGTTCTCCTGTTGAATTCTCCTTTGTCAATATTGCCTGCCCTGATGAACTATATTATATTCTATGCAATCTGTTGCTTAGTCTGGCTTCCTCAAGGCCTCTGAAGCCATGCAAAGAAATTGAAACAGAACTAGGAATGCAATCTACTAGTCTAATAATCAGTAGGGATCTATTGGGCTATAGAAGCTTGAAAGCAACACTTCTGCCCTTCACTTTGATTCTCAAAACAGGAAATTGCCATTGAAGAAGCCATCCTGAACTTGGTAACTTTTGGTATGACAGTGACTGATAGCTTCATCATCCATATTTTTGCTTGATATTGTATGAATCTATAAAAATTGATTTCACAATGGGTACAATAAGAAATCTTTGGAAAACATGAATAGTCCAGTGTTTCAGGATGTGGTCACCGTGCTACTCAATCATACTATTCACCGTGCTACTCAGTCATACTATATTCCTGCTCGCTTCCCAGTGAATCTGTGGACTTACATCTGTACATCGACCCAGGCTTGAGAAATGCTAAGAGGTTTCCCAGGAGAATTATTTATGGCCTCAGTGATATAACACTTGAAGGACGAGAGTGCTGTGGAGTCAAATCCCTGCAGGCAGAAGATGGTCTATACACAACTTTAGCACTTCTTGAATGAATAATCTGGCCATGAAGCAGAGGCGATAGCTCCTCCACTAGACAAGTTTTCAGAGAAAAATAAAAACACAGGCCAGGCACTTACCTGCCAGAAGTAGTTTCAGAATTTGAATCTCCATTTCACAACCTCCACCTCTGAGATCACTGTCTAAATCTAGGCAACACAGAGTAAGATTCTCCTGTCTCATCAGCATTTCCAGTTGGCTGGATTAGACTTTCTCTCATCTCCTCCACTGCTATTCTTAGACATCTAAATTCATTTTGTAATGATCAGAAGTCAGCTTTGTGAATTCCTGTACTCTAACCAAGCATACAAATTTTGGGGGAAATGCTGTACTGAATGTTATGATGCCTAAATCCTGGTTTGGATCTGGTTCTGAGAAACTAAGGCCTTGGATTCCCCTGTTAAAGAAGAGCTTGTCACATTTAATCAGTCTCTTGACCATGCTATTTTCTAAGTCTTGGCTAGACATTAACATGCAGGCTCTAGGACAAACATTTATTCTTTATTTTCCTCAAGCCTAATTGCCCAGTTACACCTCAAGTTTCCCTTTGCTCATTCCCTTTGCTTATTCTGTGCAGTGGATTTCCAGGGCAGAAGTGAGCAGGCAGCTCTGACTATCCTTGCTGTGGCTGACGCTTTTCTGATGCCATCTGCTGTGTAAACACCAGAAAGTATGGGAAGAAGAGTCATAAAATCCAAGTGAAAAGGAATATGTTATTCACACATGCAAAGAGTATGTCACTACCTTTTTTTTTTTTTTTTTTAAGGCTCTTCAATAACAGACTGCCTCACCAAAGATCTATGAAAGCAATTTATCCGGCAGTTTGTGGCTGTCCCAAGTCACACTAATTCTCGGCGGGGATCTCAGAGCATATACTCTCTACTTACCCATTTACAAACATCACCTTCCTTTTGGCCAGACATCCAGCAGTGTATCTTCACCAAGGACAATTTTGGTACCTGTCTTATCTATCCTTAAAATCTTGTCTTGAAAGTGAGCTAAGCCACCTGGGGAACCTATTCCACACAGGTTTTTGACTGCACATTGTGCCAGCATCTCATGTAATTGAAATCTCCTATAATTAAATGTTTTGTCTTTCTCTCAGCTGTGTCAGTGTCAGAGTTGTTAGCTCACTAAAAATTCAGATCCTTTATTACCTTCCACCTTCTGCATGAGGTCTCAGAGGCCAATCCACACTCCTCGTTCTGCCAGGAGTCCTGTGACAATTCCTCTTGGTGTTACAGAGAAGCATCCCAAGATTTTATGTTGCCATTTTTTTCCACCACATGCTCAGTTTTCTGCCACATTTTCTCATTTGATTGCCAGCGTGATCCTTTCTGAAAGCTTCTTTGTTGAAGTGGAAGCCCAGGCTCACAGATGGACCTGGACAACCTGGTTCTAAAATACCTGTTTTCATCTTTGCTGTTAATGCCCTGTTTACCTCCACCTCTTTCTGCCTCACTCTTTTTCCCTTTTTCTAGAGACTGATTGCCCAGAAAAGAACTAAGGACATTTGATGGACACTGGCCTTATATTCTCATTTTCTCTTTTAGGTGGCACCACATTCTTGTTATTAATAGATAACAACACAAAAACAAGTTTTCAATTTCACGAACTCATTTCACCAAGAACTAAAGAGGAAAGTAAGTCAGCAGCTAAGTGAGTAATTCCTATGGCCCTAATTAAGCTCTTCCTGGCACCAGTGAGAAAAAGTCAAAAAAGGTCTTCCGGAAAAGAGAATGTCTGGTCATAGCTATGATTTAGGCACCTAATCTGTCACATGAGAGTCCGAGACAAAGTCTGAATGATTGAATTCACTACTTGAAAAACAAGACCTGAGTTTGCAAATTAACTACAAAATCTCCAGAATTAGGGGGCTGTGAAAAGAAAGAGCAGCTGAAGAAAAAATTCAAAGAAAAATCCATTCTGAGTTACATTTCCTTTTGCTTTATAGCTTGTAAGAGTCCACTGTCTGCTTGCATCAGTTAATGACCATTCAAGGCTTAGCTCTGCAGCTGCCAAGGCCTCTCAAATCTAGAATACCTTTTTGCCTGTAGCAGGCCAACTGATTCCCAGAGAGAAATCATTATATGGTTCCATTAGGTATAAGATTATACAGTGCCTGGACAGGATACTCTTTCACCTGGTGGCACTTCTCTCATCCATACTGAGCGTTAGGAATTGGAGATGGGCTAAGGAGCACAATGCCATAAACAGAAAAGAATAATAAACTGAATCATGATGAAATCTTAAAACCGATGTTCAAACGTGTCCCCGGCTGTTATTCATCTTCTCAGAATGGGCAAAGACTATTGTCTGCTTTCTGTTTGGGACTGTTGTGCAATTCTGCTCTGCATTCTTTAAAGGGCGCTGTCTTCCATCCAGAAGGCAGCTGTAGGTCGGTGATGGGTTCAGCAGTCCTTATATATGTGATTCTCTGTACATGTAGCAACAAATCTGCCCAACTAGAGCAACAAGTATGAGTAACTGCACTTTCAAAGAGGGCCTTTACGAAGGTAAAAGATGAGAGAGAAATCCCTACCACATAAGGTTACAGTGCGCCTCTGCTAGCTGATAAGATGCATAGCAACCGGTAAATCCATACGGGGCCTGATTCATAGGCCTCATCTGCATGTGAATTTTGGCCCAGCTCCCTACTTCTGTAGCATGTGGATGCTGGCACTGTCCCCAAAATGCTCACTATCCATACCCTAATCCCTATGAATTCTGGCAGAAGAGTGTTACAAAAAGTTCATATTACAGGTGTGCTACTGTCCTTCTTTTTGAAAGGAGTCATAAGGCTTTGGGTTTAGAAGTTTATACATTTGCAGTCTGGTTCATCAACCTTATTTCTTAATTGCTTTTCCCAAATTAAAGCAAGAAAAGAGACAAATTCAGCTAATGAATAAACTGTTCACATTGTTAATTAATCAGTGGCAGAATAATGGTTCAGGACCAAAGCCGCTCTGTTCTATCCCAGCTCAAAAGGGGAGCAGCTCACCTCCTCCTCCACCACTTGTGAAAGCCCGCGTTCAGAGGTTGCCTAGCAAGCTAGCCAACGCAAGCTGTAATACAGAATGTGCTGCCACAAACGTATCCTTGACGCATTCCTGCTCAGGGCTACCACCGTCACCAGCGCTGGATGCGTCTCACAGCACACAAGGAGCATCTCCCAGGAAATCAGAGCCAGGAACAGGGCTATACAGTCCTGCTGGAGTCCTGGCCCTCCACTCGGATCACAGAACACTCATGTGCGGTGCTCCTGGCGGGACATTTTAATAAGCAAGCCACCACAGCCTGCACTGCCTTCCCCCTCCCAATGGTCTCAAGGCTTAGCTTCATTAGTTAGAGCCATTAGTGCAGCCTCACTAGTTAGGGCTGGACATACTCAGGGTACCTCTTTGAAGCTGTTGCACCATGATTATTTCCTAGCAAGAATTAGCTGGAAACATTTTCTAAGTCAAATTGCATCAGACCTGAGAATACCTGGATAATAATTATTGGAGGGCAACACTGAGTTAACTTTTTCTGGTCTGCAGGCCAATTTGTTGTGGTTTCTTAGGTGAAAGACACGCAGAGAGATACACTATGAAGTCTTTATCTTTACAAAAAGATATCAGCCTTTGTGTTCCCACTACAAAACAAAACCACACACACATACAAAAAAAGCCTTGCATTTAGCCAGTGTTACTCAGCCAAGAAAAGTTTGGCTATTGCTAGTGCTGTTGTTGAGAGTGCCATGCCTCTGTACTACTGACTGCAGAGATATGGGTCAGGTGCCTGTGTAATAATCCTGTGTAAAGTCCCAATTCAGTCTGTGACCATGAGCAAGGCTCTTAATCTCTGTGCCTCAGTTTCTCTAGCAGTAAGGCTTGTAATACTCATAAACTTCAATATATCGGCTAAAGCCTAACTGATCCACATTCATCTCATTATACATCACTTTGAGATAGCAAGGTTGAAGCGTGTGATGTGAAGACTGAAGTTATTCAGCCTACAGTGGTGCTTCCGCTATTGCTCCCTCACATGGTGCTGTGTTTCTGGCCACTGACTCCACTCAGTTTTAGAGCTGTGCTAAAAGACATAGCCAGTGCAGCTGCAATGCAGAGAGTTCTTCCAAAGGCAGGGGAGGAAAAAAA
>VZSV01000014.1:523414-621863 GCA_013398735.1 Nothocercus julius
TGGGGCCTCCTCTCTGCTCTTTGGTCTCATTAACACATTTTCAATGCAGATACCAGAGTTATTATCATAAAATGGACTCCTGCCCAGTACAATACAGACCTTGTGCACAGCTTACCCAAGTGGTTAAGCTGCCAAGCTGGACAGGAGATCATGTTACTGTTGAGAAGGAAGAGTTCACCTTCAATTACAGGGCAGTTAAGATGGCATCTGCTGTAAGTCTGGGCACTGCTTGCATTTCCCTGCCTTGGGTTCACCTGTTGGGGCTGCCAGCCCGAGGGCCAGCGCTGCACATGGTTAGAACATTTTGCTTTGTTTGACTACTCAGAAGTCCATTGACCTGGGATTTTACAACAAAGTCCAAGCACATTTATCCAGAACACTGGGAGATTGGGATGGAAGGGCTATTCCAGGAGCTGAAGTGACTAAGTTGGATGTCCTCATCATTTCTGGCTTAATCATTTCAATCAAAGTGTCATAAGGACACTACAAAAATATCACTGCTTTCCAGGCTGATCAATACTTCTATGAGGTTTTGTACATATTACACAGCTGACTCTGTAATCTGCCCTTACTAAAGAAAATAGCATTTTATCACTGGCTCCAATAAAAATCAGGTTTTGGCCTAGCATTACCACATTCTACAAAGAAGATAGTTAACCTAAAGGGACAAGAAGGTCATAAAAGGTGTGCTAATGGCAATATGGAAGGGGTGAGCTGGGCGAACAACAGGAAATCAAATTTCTAGGGAGATTTGTGTGACTGTGGGAGTTTCCTACATATGGTGGCAAAGTGCAGAGGTGGCCAGCAAAGGATGGCACTCCATCCCAAGGGGTCCCAAGGGAGAAGCCCAAGGAATGGCTAAGGTTTAGGCATGCTGAAAAAGAGCACGAAGGGAATGAGGAATCTTTGATGAAGGGAAGAAATGTACTCCATGGATCACAAAATGTTTTTTAAAGTTGTAAGGAGAAGTTTAGCAAACTCATGTTCCTGTGAAGGTAAAACTACGTCCCACAGCTGAGCGGCCACTAAGTAAGGTAGCGGCAGGGGAGATAATGAGAGGGCAAAGTCACTTTAAAAGCCCAGGTTTGGGGAACCAGGTGCATAACGAAAGTTACAGGCCCGCAACACAAGCAGATCAGACAGTAGTTTCTCAAGTAGCAACAACAGGAAGTTTCTCAGAAGTAACAACAGGGAAATAAGTAGCAGACAACATCTTTAAAGATAAATATCCTGTTTTCCTGCAAACTTTAGTTGAAAAAGAAGAGCCCCAAATAAATCCCATATAACCAAATCATCAGATTATTTTTTTATTTTTTTTTAAATAAACATAATGTTCTTTCAAGTTCTGTGAGAGGCATTAGTGGATTTTAAAATAAGAAAAATTAACACCACATTTCCCACAACTGAGCTTGCAGACCACAAGTGTTTTACTGCCCACTCTGGTTTCCTTTGTTTTGTTAGTTGTTCTCCACATCAGAGACAATGAAAGAACTTTTTCTTTTCTTTTTTTTTTTTTTTTTGTAAAGAACCATCTTTCAAATTGAGCTGTAAACTGCTCCTGATGTATGAGAGTGTGGATGTGTGGGGGTGTGTGAGCAAGCTTGTTTGTGAGAGAGGAAAAGAGCGGATACATGTGTGGTAGGGAAAAAAAGAGAGCTAAAAAGAAAGAAAATCCAGTCTAGGGTGGAATTGATCAGTGAGAAATGAGTTGTGAAATAGGATTATAACAAGATGAGGTTATTTTTGTGATTTTAGGCCAATTGGGGAAGTGGGAAACCTAGAAATTCTCTCAGTTAATAGCAAGGCAATTCAGAGTTCATTAAATGCTTTTGGTTGTTTGGCTGTTTGTTTTAAATCTCCCAGCAACAAGGGGAAGAAAATTTACAGGACAAACTATAGGAGAAAAAAAAATCCATGGGATTAAAAAAGAAAGAGAGAAAGAGAAAAAAAAAAAAAATCTTTGTCCCTATGAATAAGTGCTCTCTCTGAGCAGGGCTTCTTTTCCCAAGCTTTGCTCTTTTTGCAAATTTCGATATTGTAACAGCTGGGCTGCATTTTTTCACCATTCCTTCNTATTAATGGGACCTAATGCAGATTACAACAGCTCAGGCTAACTAATAAACTGTTGCTGGGTCATAAAGAAGAGATTCATTGCTGTGAAACAGCAGGAGTTGTCCGCTTCCCTGACACCGCTTCCCACCATGTACAGATTTCTTCTGGCCGTTTCCGTACTACAAGATTTTCTTTTAATTAGGCAACTGAATAAATTTTGGAAAAGTAAATATTTTTTTTTAAATTAAATATTTTTAAAAGGTTTTTATCTAGTGTCAGTAAAAGGTAACAGAGCTTCACAGGTACTAGGCATGAACACTTGGAGCTTTGAGTCACACCAAGCACCCCATATGCTGAGAATAGCCATAGATAAAGACCATCTAGACAAGACCAAAGAGTGATGTTCTTCCCCAGATCCACTTTCTCCTTGCTGCTTTCCTTAAGTTGCCAACAGCCACCCTTTACACTGGCAGTTATTTGTGACACAGACACCTGACTCAGCTGGGCTGAATCCCACCATACCGCATACGTCGGACATTTGGTGTCGACCTTCACTCACTGCCAACACAGCCTAGAGCCAAAAATATTCACCTACAGGTTAAGCAGTTAGTATTCCATTTCCAGCCCTGTGAAGCCATCCAATTACTCAGCATATAATTACTTGGTAGTCAGTAAATAAATTTCACATGATCTGAAAAATACTGCTTTGTTAGTGAAAGGAGGAATGGGATAAGTAGAAACATTAGGGGATTCTTTTCCAGTAGAGAAAAATATTAGTTTCAAAGCTTGCATCCGTATTTCCTACCAAATTCAGGGATGTTTGTCTGGATCCATTTCTAGTTTTAAGCTGTAGAATGACTTACCGTCCAAAAAAAGCTTTGCAAAGTCATTTCAGCAATGTGTGTCTCAAGTCCTTTTCAACTAATTCAGCCTACAGCTTCCAGAGCCTGGCCACCTAGGATTTCTTCCATGTGCTGTTAGCAAATGGCAATGTGTAAGGGAATAGATATACTATATGAAATCCTGGTAATGGCTGAATTCTGCCTGCCAGCTTTAATAACTAAAAAATGATTACAGAAGTCTAGCAAATCTGCTGGCATTCCACATCTGGAAAAGACCCAAATTTACCTTCTGTCCTGTGTTTAAAGCCACTATTTTGAATACAACTGAAATAATTAAAAAGAAAAAAAAAGGGGGGGAGGGGGATGGGGGAAGAAATTAGTATTAGAGAGGACTTCAAGTTCTATTGCCCTCACTAGACATAAAACAGAAAAGCCAAACCCCCGCTACTGTAAAAGGGACATCTGGATTAGTAGCCTCTGAGGAAAACTGTGCAAGACGTTAAGCTTTGTAATGTATAACGATGTTCTAAGAGTGCCTCCGACACAGCAGTGAGGGAAGAGGTGATGCCACTTTTGTTTGGGTCCACCCAGATTTGGGGATTTGACAATCTGAGTTAGGCCCTAAGAAGTGGAAGGAGAAACACCAATTTAGCAGCAGGGGAAGATTTTACAGGGGCTTGTTCCCAGGCAATCCTATTATGGGAATGTTCCCAGTGACCTGCCAAAGGAAGAGGACTTGCCCCCTCAGGCTGTATTCAGAAGAGGTACATGGTCCATACAGACTATCTCCTTGTCTTGGAAAGACTTCCCCCAGCATTTTCTGATATTGCAACGAGACATACTTTAAAAATGCAAGGGATTTTACAGATATTCATATATCAAAAGAATCTGTGGATAGACATAAAATACATTTCTAGAGCATTTTCTAGTCTAGTGCTCTATGTCATAACCAGCCAAGATTATGCAACTAAACTTGCAACTCAGCTGAATTGCATTTGAATGCCAGGATTTTCTTGTGATGTGCAGTCTAAATTTCCTTTGCTTATATTTATCCTGTCTACCAGCCTAAATATTTCCTTTCCCTGCCTCCTCTCCTTGGTATTTATATTCCACGGTGTTTCAGACTGTTATATCTTTGCATTTTGGTATGACTAGACTAAGCTAGATTTAGTTTCTTTAATCTTCCCTCATAAATCAAACTCACAGTGACAAAAATCAACATGTCTCTTAAAGACAATTCTTTCACAGAGTTTGGGTTGGGAGCCTGTTAAACCCACAGCCTAGGTCTTCCCAAACTGCTGAGAACAACTGTAAAGAACAATTCTTTTATGCACTCCCTGCCTTTTTCCACATGAAAATATGCCTGTTAAAAATTGATGCTCAGAGTCTCTGAAAAGCACATCGCTGAATTTAGCCCTCTTAATAAAAGGCAGAAGCTTCACTTTGGACACACTAATTTGAAAAACATTGTCCTTCTAGCTTTTTCCTTTCCTTTGGAGGGCATAACAAATGCTTTCCTTACTACAAGTGTAGGATACGATGATTATTTTTCACTCCGAAAGTGTTAAGAAACTACAGCACAAGAGGAAGACTGGAGATTTCTTTGCATGTTATAACCTACTGCAGCATTTTTATCAGGTAGACTCTCGGGATTAAGAAGCTGGAACATCCCAAATGTATCCTACTTTTTTGTCTATCACTGTTTTGGAAAGAGATATCCAGTGCTCCAGGGTTCTTCCATTCCACAATTACTTGCAGTCAGTACATGGAGACAGATTACTTTGCCTCAGAGCGATTTGGCTCTCCAGGCTGAACAGCCACCAAGGGTCTGAGAGCAACAGCAGAAGTCATATCCACGCAACTGGCTCTTTGCAGGTCTTGACTCCAGGCTGGAAAGGAGCATGTCCAGCCTTGAACATTCAAAGAGGTCTGTGGGAAAACAGCATGGAAAAACAGAGGAAAGACACGGGAAACATTTTGCAAGCCAATGCTTCTCTAATTGCTCAGGAACCAAGAGACGAGATGCAACCAGTCGCTCCTGCCAATTCACTGTTTAGCTTTGACATAGTGGGAATATTAGCTAAACCAACACACCTCGCTTGCTGAAGACCTGAAATTCTGTATAGCCAGCAAATAGATTGGCAGAGCATCCAACTTCTCATTTATTATATAAGAGGAAAAACTTTCAGTTTAACTGTGGCCACATTATTGGGTCTATTCATGTGACATCATTTCCAGACTTAAGTACGAGTGGCAAAGAAGTCTTATCCCAGAGCTAAATAGCCTTTTCCACCATCTCATGGTTCCTGTATGGCACAACTGTTGCCGTTTATCCTGAGAAGAAGCCAGGGGATACATCCCAGGCTCTGACCTTTACCCATTTTAAGTCAAAGTAGTCAGCACAGATGCCTGGAGCATAGAGATGGTAATTGAATATCTTCCTTGTTAAGTGTTTGAGTCCCTTTATGCTTGAGTACCAAATGCTCTTTTTTTAAGATTGTTATTCTAATTCCCTTTATAGCGCATTTGGGATTGTCAACACTGTAAGTACCAACCTGTATGAGCCAGAGATTAAGCAAATATTTCACAGACTGCAGTAGAGACGTATTTGGGGACAGACATATGAAGAAAAATAAAAGCTCCTACTATCCCTTAATTTCTTGGTCCTATCCAACATGCAGGACTGCCTATAACTGATGTGGTATAAAAACATGCCTTCTTGGAGCTTGAAAGAAACCTTACAGCTGCAAGATATTCCCATTCACACTCTATGCCTCAAAGATAATCTAGGTCTTTATGAAGAACAAATACCTGATACTATGTCCAGGCTCCTCTTTTTTTTTAAGAGGGAAAAAAAAAAAAAAAAAAGAAGAAGAAAAACAAGAAGACTCATCTCACATAGCCTTAAAGAGGCACCTCCATAGCTAATATTCCAACTACTAACCAGTGATGATGCTGTAAACAGTAATGTCCCCAGCCTGAGTCTGTGCCCACTCGGTCAGGAGTAGAGTAAATTTACACCTGCTTCAGATTTAAATTAGCAATTAGGAATTAATTAACAAATTAGAAAATGCAGAAGAGCTTACTTTGAAATAGGACTATTATTAAACATGAGAGAAAGTGAGTTCTGGTTGAACTGAGCAGCTTATTTCTTTCCTTTTGGGATGCCAAACTGACTAGGGCAGGTTTGTAGAGCTTTAGATTTTGAATTGCAAAGATGCCTCAGTATTTTCCCTTTTCAGCTTCGGTAATGCTATTGTTGATGTTTTGCTCTGCAATCCCACATTCTTTCAAAATTTTCCTTCTCTCTTGAAAAATCATAATTGGCCCATGCACCAGAAACATTCAATAATCATTAGTCTTTTTCCTACTTGGATGCAAAACTTGCAACAAGAAGTCTGTGTCCCTCCATGGTCAAGAGCACAGTCCAGCCTGATGAAAATAACCCTACAGTACTAGTACCTGGGGATGTCTCATTTGATCAAAGTAATGCATATACCTGATCCTTCTTTCACTCATTAAAACTAGCAGAAGATAGAAAGTCAGATCAGATCCTAGTAAACACAAGAGAATTTACCCTACCTCTTATTAAAAAAAAAAAAAAAATGTTTCTGTCATGAACAAGGCAATTAGGGGAGATAGGGAAAGCCCAAAGGGAGGGGCAGCTGCTGAATAACAGCCCCACAGGGGAGGCAAGGATTTAGCACATTTGATGAGATTTCCACATGTCAGCACAGTTTCTCCTAAACTACAGCTACATCTTAGGAGAAAGTCAAGAAAGGGCTGGCAAGGCCTTAGCCAGGAAAATGCCTGGTGCAGAGCCTGCCATTCAAAGCCAAGCAAGAAGCATTAGTCCATTTTAAAGGAGACAAATAAGCCTAAGAAGTTTTCATCAATGTCAATCACCCAGACCCCTGGCTCTTCTTATGTGACTTCCAAATATTTGAGACTGTGGCTTAATCTTGGTTTGCTACTGCAACAACAAAAGCTGTGTGGCTCTGATTTTGCACACTCAGTAAGCTCCCAAACCTGCAACAACAGAAACTCAGTCCTGCTTCATTCCATATTCCAAAACTCTGGTCTGACACTTCTTTGGAAATCATCATTTACGGTGCAAGCCTTATGCGAGCAGAACTCTTTTCAAAGTCAGTCCCTTTTGTGTCTGAAGGGCATTAACAATTTCTTGGAGTATGGATGTTGAAATGTGTAGGAGGGTAAAAAGCACATAACATTTGAGGGTGTTATGCCCAGGTTTAAAAGGATAAAAAAAAAAAAAAAAAAAAAAGCCCAGTCAGGCAGTTTCACAAGAGTCAGTTAAAAATAACAAAACCTGTAATCCTTACAAACAGAGGGCCCACAAGGTAAACAAAGGTACCTAGGTCAGTGTATGCGACCACGACTCCTAGTAGCACTGTTTGTGTTCATGCCACGAGCTATACGCTCTCTAAGCCTTCTCCTGGCTGGCGGCGCTTTTCGGCTGCGCTGTTGGCCGGGCTCTGGGTCAGGGTTATGCCAGTTCCCCCTGGCCGGGCTCTCCTCCACACGGCTCGCCAGCAAGTCCAGCAGCTGGACCCTGCTGAGCACAGCACTGTTGCGCTGCTTTATCAGCCACTGCCCTCGGAGCACCTGCTGCCAAAACGACAGGAGCTGCCCGTGCCGGAGCTTCCTGTGAAGGGTGGCGATGCCAGGGCTGACCCACGGCAGGCGTGACGGGATCCCCTGCGCGGCCGCGGCTTCCGCCCCCAACATGGGGACCGCCACCGCTGGGCACGGCGTGTTCAACCTCCTGCAGAGAAAAACAGCTCCTCAAAAATTGCCCGCTGAATTGCAAGCTGATAGGAAAAGAAACTTATGCAAAATGGTATGTTGAAAGAGCCTGGAGTCTCCTTCTTTGGAGATATTCAAAACCCACCTGCATGTGACCCTGTGCAACGTGCCCTAGGTGACTCTCCTTGAGCAGGGGAGTTGGACCAGATGGGCTCAAAAGGTCCCTTCCAACCTCAACAATTCTGTGAAAGGGAGCAGCAAAACACCACTCCTCCTGTTGAAAGCTCAACACGTGCCAGGGGTCACAGAGGCTTGCTGGACTGTAGCTGTGGTTGTGTGTTAGAGGGTCACCAGGGTGATACAAGCTCAGAGCGTGGCTCTAGCTGCAGGTCCAGCGAGCCCACGGCTTCCTGCAGCTGCACCGCCTTGCTAAATAACTCCTGCAAAAAGTGGTAGCAGATCTGAATGCTTTTCAGGTGCTAAGGACCCCATGTGCCTGCTGCAGGAGAGGTGGGGATCCCTGCCAACAAAAATGTATAGCAAATAATACGGGTTTAACACTGAAACTGCAGGTGTCGGGTTGCTAAAAAAAAAGGAAAAATTATTTTGAAATACCGAAGTAATTCAAAGGGGCAGATATGTCTTTTATGCTCATCTGAATAATACTGAAGTCATGCTGGAAAGGAAAGTTTCTTCTCTTTTATGGTAATAGGGTAGAAAGGCTGCATTCTTATTATAAATGTTAGTAATATCAGCACCGTGTAAGTAACCTCCAGAGTGTAACAAGATCTTCAGTGAGCACTTACTATGCAATAGTCTGACTGAATCTCCAATTTCCTCCAAAACTTTCAGCGGCAGTTTTAACATATCTTGTTTTTCTTGCTTTAAACGGAGGTTCACACAAAATGCCATTTGTACCTTTCCCAAGCAAAATTTGGATCAGCAAAACCTGGATTATATTTGCAAATGGGCCTTGGATTTACAAAAGGCCAAGAGAGAATGCTGGCTGTTGATTTTCATACCTGGGATTTTCAAAATCCTATGACTACTCTAAACTTTATTTATACATAAGTAATTTTTAAAATAGATTTTGGACTAGGCAGTGTGGTCTAAGGTTTAAAGCAAAGGGCTGAGAAACAGGAAACTAGGGAGAATTGGGTTGGATGACAGCCTGGGTAAATGTATGTGGTTTGTTTGCATGATTTTGAGTTAATAACAAGGGAGATTGGATGTCGCAGAAAATTTAGAAAAGGGAAATAAAGTTTCATGCTTCCAGTTAAAAAAAAAAAAAAAAAAAAAAAAAAAAAACTTCATATGAAGGGAGCTGAACTTGTAGATAGTAATGGAAAGTATTTAAGTGTTTTATTATGTAAAATTGGAATGGAGAAGATCCTAGATAATGCACTGCAGGGGACAACCCCTTACCAGGTGAACATTTAGGAGGGCTGTTATTTTTCACCTCTCATTACAGAGGTATTGAGACACCATAAAACTGTGGACAAGAATGAACCTGTGACCAGCTGGGTGTGCTTGTCCTCTCACTGATGCTAACCAATGATTCAGACAGAATTAAAAATTTCTTCAATGCATTGTGGAAATGGTCAAAAATATCTGATGGTGGTTTTTTTGCAAGTCTGTACAGCCATTTAAGCTACTTTATATGAGGCCTCATAGCGCTTGTTACCCTTGCTATAGCAAGTTCAGATAAATTTCTTTTGGAAAATGCTTGGAGAGGTGGCCAAGAGGTTAATTAAAGGCAATGATTTTTTTTTTTTTTTGTAAGAGACGCTCCAAAGAGTAAATACAGTACTCATAAATAAGTCTGCAGGAATGAGACATCCAATTATTTGAGGTGAAGAAAGGGCTAATTTGGTAGATACTTTATTGTTCTCTTGCTGATTCCAACACTGACTCTTTTCTCTGATCTTCTCTCATACTCACCCCTCTCCTAAACTACAGAATAACATAAACTCCAAGGGATTGAGGGCAAGAACAAGAAAGGGGAAACTCTGACCTTGTGGTAAATGCTGCAGATATAGAGCACATCTGTTTCCTGCTGAGAATGAGACTACCATTTTTCTGAATATTTGGCCTGTGTTTAAAACTTCCCAGTTAAAAAAAATCTGAAAGTTTGTTGGTTTACTCAATTAAGCATGTTAAGAACTGGGGAAGTCATCAGTCATAGTTCTCATTTTCCCTGAGGCTGGATTACCAGGATGCTTATGCAGGTTTATTAATAACCTCAGGAATTAGGACATCAAAAAG
This sequence comes from Nothocercus julius, assembly GCA_013398735.1. Classification (NCBI taxonomy): domain Eukaryota; kingdom Metazoa; phylum Chordata; class Aves; order Tinamiformes; family Tinamidae; genus Nothocercus; species Nothocercus julius. Next base: position 533,341 of record VZSV01000014.1, read on the forward strand.
TTACTGCTCCTTGCTTGAGAAATTTTAGTCAATAATCATAATTTTACATCACTACATCCCCTCTACCTGAAGACTGCAAAGGTCAATCACACCACTTCCCTATTTGAGAAATATTATTAAATTTACCTGACATATGCAGGAACCCTGACATATGCAGGAACTGTGTTAGCATTACAGTACTGTGAAAATCATTTGCCAAACAGCTTTAAATTTGGGGTCCCTTATGCTTTGAGCTATATGAAGGCAGCTTGGGCTTAGAGGTGATGGTGTTAGTTCAGTCAAACCAGTGCCAGGTGTTTGACTTAAGTTTGATTCATCTCTTGCCTCTGTTCCAGATATGCCACACTGGGAATTCAAGCCTTTAATTGAAATATAAGTTGCTGAAAGGTACAGTCAATCTTTTCTGCAACCAACCTTAAAAATAAAACTAATCAACAGCTATTTAGATAACAACAAATTTCAATAGTTTAACTCCAGCATACTAATTAGAACTGTGAGCAGTGTTAATTTAATCACTTAACTATTATTGATTAACTATTGCTGCTTGGATGTGAGACATTCTGTTGAGATACCGCTACTGTTTTCAGAAGGAAATATCAGATCATTTTGTTCCAAAAATTTTATCTTTTACAGAGTATCTATTTTATCTTTCTGTCATAATTTATTATCTCCAATTTTCTTGATCAAAATGTCAAACTTAGCACCTTTGTTATACTCCCTATTTTTTTTAGCTTGATCTCACCAAACTTTTTTACAGAAAATGGACAGAAGACAGTTGCTACAAACATGTCTTCAAGATTTTTGTGTGGTTAGTGGTAGCTCCTACAGGACAGTAACCACTGTATTATGGTGAAGACATTAGGTCTTTGAAACATCAGTTAAACAGTAAGTTGCTCGGCTAAAGGATTAGAAGTGTGCAACCCTAGAGGAATTCTACAAAAAATAAAATTTCCATCAATCTTTTCCTTCATATGCAATCTGCACATTATGTTACAAGAAATGCAGGAAAAATTATGAAAATATTAAAATTACAAAAACAAAAAATGATATTGAGCATTCTCATTTATATTTACTCAGTAAAATGATTAATTTGAGAAAATAAAGTGAAGATTTCTAATAACATCTGCATTGCAAATAAGGTAAGAAAATTATTAAATTAGCACTCACCCCAGAGAATAACTTAAGAGAGAAAATCTAAGCTTATGGCATGCTTTAATTTTCAAAAATAGAATAAATGTATCCTTCCTTTTGACACAGTTATTCTGTAAGAGATATTTTGTCTTTCTTGCTATATAAGGAAAGAGGATGAACTGAAGAGTTTAGCATGGATCGTGCAGTTAAATAAAATCTAGAGTTTTGTTTGATTTCTCTATCTGGAGTTTTTAATAAATACTGTCTATCCTTCCTGAAAAGTAAGTGTATAGTATGGAGAAATACAAGGAATGACATTGTTTGGAATATATGGATATAAAAGCTGATTTAATTGCTGGATGCCTACAAAACATCTTGATGACCTGCTGTCTATCTGCAGAGGGATCATGCTCATCCTGGTGTAAGCATTCAGGAATGCTTAGGGACCCTCAGAGCTCACGTGTCCCTTTGAACTCTTGGTGTTCAAAGCCTGCTTTTCTTTCAATTTATCAATCAATCCAATCAGCTGGATGAGGGAGAACATTTTATGTAGGTAGAAAGTCTGTTTATTCTCTGATGTCTTTAGATCTTTCATCTGTGTGAACGATTATGCCGTAGGTGCTACCAGATCATGCGTATGACTGAAGGACGTAAGATCATGACGCTGATAAAGAAGCAGAAATGAAATGAGGTAATTCCCATATTTCTGCAGGAAATGCTTCCATGTGGCATTCTGGACAGGAAAGATTGGGTCAGTGCTGTGGCCCAGATCTGCGTACCTTCCACACGTGCTGCAAAGAGGGCGACTATGGGCACAGCCAGAACACGCTCTTCAGAGTACGTAGCCCCTGAGCGCACTTGGTGTGTTGGTGTGTCCCAGAAACACGTCTATGACTTTGACCCTGAGCAGATCACCTGCAAGGCGGCCACGGGGGCAGAAGATGGGTGGGAAAGGAAGCACCTTGTGCTTGCAAAGACTCATGAGAGAAGGAGATTTTAAAGGGCAGGGTAACTACTGTTGCCAAATTAAAGATGCAGGGAGACCACAAAAAAAGGAGGAAGTTTCTAAACAACTCCACAGAAACAGCTAGATAGTCCCCAGTGAGAGTCTGGAAAGTCAAGGCACTGCTTTAACCCATGGAAACAATGTCTTCTAAAAATAGAGACACTTTGAGTGGCACGTGTGGTCCGTAAGCATGTCAGGGCTTCTTTTAGAAAACTAACTTTAAAGAAGACATCCTCCGTACTCATCCACTCCTTCACCTTTATATTTAAAGTACTGATGAAGTCTATGGCAAGCACTAACTATCAGAGTTTAAATTATGTGTTTGTCTCTTGGGCAGAATGTTCATCTGAAAGTTTTTGACAATTTACACTAAAATTATTTTTCATATTGATCATTTTGTCACTTAATTTTCATGCGCAACATAGAGGTGGCAAATATTAGTCATGCTTTGTATGGCAATTCCATTTTGTTTAGGTATGATTATTTTTTTATGTGAAAAAAAAAAGTGTGTATATCCATTCCTTACTACATTCTGAAATAGCTATATAAATGATTTTCCACTAAAAAAAAAAAAAAAAAAAGCAATAAAAAAAGCACACACACAACTTTGGGATGAATTCATGCCTGGAATGGTTCAGAAAAAAAAAAATCACAGAAGATTATATTTCAAAAGAGTGATGAATAATGGAAAGTATGAACTGTGACGCTCAATTATATTTGTTTTATTTAGGTTGACCACATTTAATTTTTTTAAGCTCATAATTCCTTAAAAAATGTTAATCATATGATGGACTTGTTTGTAAATTTACATAATGCCCTGAAGGAGCCACCAATTTTTGTGTTCTGTAGTGACTCATGAGCATCTCTGGTTCAGGCTGCCAGGACTGAGAAAGCAAGCTGAGTAGTATGATCTTGTATGAACTGTGATTGAATTTCCAGTAGAGTTATCCTCAGGGAACTCCAGAGCATTTTTTTAACTCACTAAGATAGGAAAACTAAAAAGCCGCTGATACAAAACAGTCTTTAAGTTTTGAACTTAGCATTGTTAAAACTGGAAATTATGCAGTCTAAGCATACACACACTTCAACAGGAATATATTATTTTATGTTTAAGCAATAGTTGCTTGCTATATTCAAAATAGTTATTGTAATGAATACACACAAAAGGCTTTTAGAGAGAAAAGGAAGTCCATTTTATTAACAATATAGACACTAGTACTTAGCTGCACTTTGAAATATAGTTGATGGTTCTGGTTCTCCTAATACCAGAATTAACTTGCATACATACTACATTTTAACATAACATACATACATTTTGATATTGTATTCTTAAAAGTATGTCAATGTGAAAATAAGCCTACAGCCAACTCTCAAAGACCTATCAAGTGATGGTGTCTGTTTTTTTTCTTCCATTGACAAGGCAATCAGATTTAAGATATATTAATCCTATTAATTAGGATATATTTAGGATATATTTAATTAAAGTCTTATCAGTGATTAAATATATCATGAGTGACAATGAATGGTAGTAGAGACAATTAAAAAATAGATACTCAGTTCCTATTTATCTGTCAAGGATACTGATTTATCTGCTTCCTGTAAGTGAACATCAGAAGCAATTTAATGGCATTTTAATAGAAGGAAGCTTGATAAAATATAGACAGATGGTATGCTGGGTAAGGATCCAGACTGCAGTGATCTTAGTAATGACTTGTCCTATCTATTTACCTGGCCTCAAACAAAGGAAAAAAAAAAAAAAAAGAGATTCAGCTGGCTTAGACTACTCTGGCACTGTAAATGTTTAAATCACGGAGGCAGCCCATTCACTTCTGTAGCAGAAGAAATTTATTATAACAGTATAAATGCAGCAGGAAAATCGTCTTTCCCTGCAGCTTGTTTGGGAATGGAAACTTACCTTGTTCTCATGGTTGGTCCCTTTATTTTTCTGCTGTTGCGCTCCAGTGGACAATTTAGATGAAATTCTGCCCCATAATGAAAAATGATCTCATAACATCACTGGGTCACTCGAGCCTGCCTCTTCGCGCGGAGTGGTGATCTGCTTCCACAGATAAGGGTAATAGGAATAAGGAAGGCTTGTGGAGTCATGAAGGACTGTTATGTGCCCTTAAAAAACCTTCCTGTTGTCTCACATTGATCTGGACCGTAACATAGATCTTAGAACAAATGGTTTTCCTTTTTCCTTTACAGCTCACAGAAAAGAAAAGTTCAAATAGCTGATGTAAACCTCAAAGAGTGTCTCCTGACTTTGTTGCAGTTAAGAGTTTCTGGAACCCGAAAAAAAAGAAGTGTGTCCTACAAAATTCTATCTCAGATACTGGAAGTATCTGAAAGGCAGAGCGTGAAAGCTACACTGCTGAAACAGTGCTGGGGAAAACTTGTTTATATACAGTGTCAGAAATATGTGTCCCAATAATAAGTGAGATGATTTGAATTTCAGAACTATCAGTTCATGATCAGTGTCATGCAATATAAATTAAGGCATCATTGCAACCTGCTTAAGAGGGACTGGGTACGTGATGTTGGACAGTTTGCCCGTAATATCAGACTATAGCGAAACAACATGCTGCGAAGGTGTATGCGTGCTAGTGACAGTCAAGAGAAATATCCTGAGAGATTAGTGAGGATGCTCACGTGCCCTTTCAGTTAAAGAAGCATGCTCACCTTTAGTCAAAGCAGTCTGTGATGGAAGTGCAATTCTGGCTCTTTAGGTACTCTTAGATTCTCAGGAAGCACAAGTGGCCAAGCAGCCCTGGTTTCCATCAAGGTTTAGGTGAAAGGCTGTGGGCAGTTTTAGCACTGTGAAATCCTGTGTGCAATAGGATGCAGACTGCCCCATCTGTAAAGATCTGCAAGGCTGACTGGAGAGAAACACCTGCAGCTGGTAGAATCTGCTGCTCCTTCCTTGGCACCATCAGCTGCAGGGCCTCCTTTACTCGCAAAGTGAGTGCTTTACATTTACAAACCTAGTCCACCAATTTCTAATTTGGAAGGATTAGTCTAATTTCCTGTGACTCTCTGAGGAAACTTCAGAAAGATTTGCCTTGTGAGACACCTGGCCCGGTCTAGCTTACGGCCCTCCCCAGTGCTCAGCGCTGGCTTCCTCCCAGGTGGCGACCTTCACCCTGTGCAGGGCTGGGGAGATGGCTCTATGCCTTTTTTTTTTTTTTTTTTTTTTTTTTTTAACAAATTGCTGACAGAAATGGAGGGAAATTAACTCTGGCAGCCCATGCTGAGGTTAAAATCCATATGTTCTCCCCTCTTCTTGTCTCCAGGAAGTTAAAATACTTGTTTGCACCATTACACTCTGCCCAGAACTGTAGTGTTTAACTCAGTAGGCCATCATGTAGAAAACTATGCATAGGAAAAGAAAAACTGCCTACAAATGATCAAGCTATCCCCTGAGGATACAGAGATAATGAGAAAAAAATCCTTCACTTTGCTGTATCTAATCTGACCTTCTGACAATCCTGCATCCTTTTAGAAGTACTCATACTTGAAATTAAGTACTCAGCTACTCTGTATCCTTAAATATGCTCCACAAAATCAAAAGCTGAGATGTGAGAATCATCATCAAGGAAATTATAAGCTGAAAAGAGTCAGAGATAGCAATTCAGGTGCAGGAAGGATGATAGGGAAAAGGAACTGGGTTAATGGACATCAAAGGTAGAATCATCTCTGAAGAAGATAAGGCATTAGAGAAAACCCTCCCTCCTATCACCTGCAGGCAGACATAATCAATTACTTAGGCACAGCTGCTTTTTTATGGAATAACATATATATATATATATATGTAAATATGGGGAGTACTAAATGATTTATGAAGAGCATTTTTTTTCCCACTTGCTACCACTTCTTTAATTTTATACTAGGCAACAACTTAGAAATAACTAAAAATCTTGAGATATTCATGTGTTTGATAAAATGGAAGCTGGTGCTTCTCCAATCAAGTGACATAGTGAGGATCATAAATCTTTAAGGATTTGAACGGGATGCTCAGTCTAGGCATTTTGAGAATATCTCACTACATGTTACACTCTTTAAGGCATATTTAAGCCAGTGAGTTCATTAATGTGACTGTCAAATCAGAAGCGGACAGGCATGCTACAGTGAGTCTATTAATGCCCTGAACCATGGAAGTGATAATCACTTTTATTAAAATTGATCATGTGTTTGTGATCAAAGTCTTTAACCAGCAGTTATGTCTTTTGTTTCAAGTTAGTATATGGGAAAGGTTTATTATACCTCAGGATAATCATCTTTTGCCCTCTTGATCAGAAAGATGATCTTGAATAGTACTCAATCCTCTGATATACTAGTCTATAAAAAGTCCCATTTTTAAAAAGATGTTTGCTTCTGCTGTGGACAGCCTTTTCAGAAAAAAAATATTCTTAAAACTATCTGTGAGTATAAATTGTTGGCAAGGTTATTGAAACATTTTTGCAATAAATTATTGATGATCCTGTTTTTCTAAAAAAAAAAAGAAAAAAGTTATTTCATTATATTTGTCTTCCCATGATTTATACATGTATTAAATAAAGAGTCAGACCCTAAAAGATGAAAGGTGGTTTTGCTTTTGCTTTTCTGGATTATTGAGTACCTCCTTATATCAACTACTGATATAATGTTCATTACCAGTAACGGCCACAGTACAGGAATACTCACAAAGCTCTAAAGTCTCTTTTCAGTCCTTTTGGGGATATTTTAAAAATCTGAACTGGATAATCTAGGGAGTTTATTGTTTGGTTGTTCCAGTGGCCTGCCCAGCATACTGTAATGAGCACTCCTGCTTAGGACAGTTAGATGTAACCTTTCCTGGGATTGCCCTTTTGGTGATTTGTTTTGTCCTTTAGTATGTATATATGCAATGTTCACATGTAGGGTCCTTAAAAACTGACTATAAGAAACCTTTACAAAGCAGAAGAAACTTCTAAAATACAACTAGATTACGAGGCAAATTTATTTCTGAAATGGCAGGATGTTCTTGAGTTTGAATTTTTTTCCTGTTCCCTGCAACAGCTATTCAGTTGTGCTTTTAATTTTATTTTTCACCTACATGTGCAGTCAGCTTTTGCTTTTTGTGGGTTATCCACTAAAACGGAAGCATCACGTGTGCCTGTTTCATGCAGCTTACCTGCACTGGCCATTTGTCCTGGCTTTGTGATACATACAGTGTGCTTTCTTCAAGCATGTATTTCTTTGAAACATTTGAACCATACTATGCTGATAAAACTGCTGTCCTAGTAGCTGTCAAATTTCTCTAGCCTTTCTTAAATGTTGAGCAGTGGTTGGATATTAAATAAGGAAAAACATAAGTCCCAGCATTTATGGATGGGTTGGTTTGACATCTCCCAACTGCAGCATTATTTTAAGTGTCTTTGGTCTGATGTCAAGATTCCAAGGCATATTAGGTAGAATAAGAAGACACAGAAGAGCAAGAGGTTTTCCTTTAGATTTTATTATAGTACAAGAAAAATCTAAAAAGCACATGTTTCATGGAGCACCATATTGTAACAAAAGTTTGCTGGCTCTCCTACAAAGTGTAGTTTTTGACATTTAAACAATGACACACGGAGTCAGTACACACAGCATCTACACCCTGGCACTCTTACTAGTGGCTACCAAAGAGGCTTTTCAAATACAGAGACACTAGGTACACAGAGGAATGCCAGTGTGGCAACATCTGAACGCCAACTGAGTTAGATACTCTTTTGTTAGCGGTCTTCATAAGCACACGGACATCCATGTCTCACCCCATCCCTCCTCTCCGAAGCCTCTAAACTGGGCCCACAGCTCACTGAATATAGATCCAGCACTCACATGGTGTAGAGTTGAACAAAACTGGCCAGTATTCCCTACCTGATACCTCTTCTTGCTTTGGTTATAGTACTGAATGAAAGTCTTAAAAACCCTTAAACCTACACTCCACATCACAGAAAAGCCACTTGCACACATACGGGAACCTCCCTCCCCATGCACACTTGAACAACGCATAGCACTGACATCTTTTTGAGAAGCTTTTCAGAAGCTTTTTGAGAGGATTTTTCTGACAAGATTACCTTCATAAAAAATGATTGCATTTTGTTTTTCAAAGTGTTTAGATGGTCATTCAACAATATGTACTGGAATAGATATTCTTCTGTTTAAAAGGCAGTGCATGTTTTTCTGCTGCCTTAAATTTACATCATTGCCTACACAAGCAAGAGCAAAATGCAAACATTTTCATCTGTTTGAAATGTTTTACATTCATTTCATACAATGATAAATAACAATATTAAACATGAAACAATGTAAAATGATAGCCCAGAATAATTTTTAGCTTGCTGGAAATGAAAGAAAAGTATTGGAAGTTTCCCATTCCAATGTAGAGACATAGCACTGGGGGCTTGATTATATATATAATAGCTTTCCAGAACACTTTCAGGAACCTATTGTGTGAGCTCAATATGTATGCTGTACTGAAACATCTCAAATAACATGGTTTAGTGCCCTCAGACAGTGACAGAAAGAGACGAAAGCAAATTCAGCTTCACAAAGGACCACACCAATTGTGCACTACTGTGCTAGCAAGGTAGCAGAATTTCTCCTGGACCCCAAAAAATCCACTGTTATAATAATTTCAGGTATCTGACATATGTCCAATTCTATCATTAACTGAGAACAATGCATGAAGAATGCATTTTCTATAAAATGCATTCTTTTTGTCAACAAAAAATGAAGGATTTGTATTTCCATCAGTCACTTAAAAAAGCTATTTTTTTCTTTCTAAGTCCATTTCTGTTGCAAATATTTTCCCCTGCTTGTTGACCACAAATTTGCTGAGGAAAATTTAAGGATTTACAAAATGCATTCCTGCCTTGATAACCACTGAGGCTGAACCATCTTTAAGTTTTGGGCAGGGTTAGGTATTCATGTTGCCAAGAAAGAAATGAAGTTATCGTGTATTTTTTCTTGTGGAAAATCCTTGTGGATTTCCGATTTACAGGAGCCAATTTTATAATTCCTTTATACTGTGTGATGAACAGGCATCTATGACTAACAAGATACTTCACTAAGGCAAAATAGTGGAAATCCAAAAGGAAGGAGAAAACTGACATTAAAAAAATGTAGGTTTAGACATGTAAAAGGGTAGTAACTAAATGAATTACTAACTCAGAGTCCCTCCTCTGAGCTAAAGATATGTTAAACATCTGGCTAGCATTTCCCCGATTAACAGTCAAATCCTCCAAAGTCCCAGTATGATGGAGAAAATAAGAGAGAAAGAAAAGATTTACAAGTTTAAGTTTTACAAAGAAGTGGAGTTGCCCTGGTGAAGTTTCAGGTGACTAAAGAATAGAATAAATAAGAAAATGATGACAATTGTGTGGCATACACCAAAAGGTATATTTTCACTTGTAATAATGTCTACAGCTTTACTCACTTGATAAAAGGACAGTATAGTAAAAGCAGAGACAGACAAAGAATATGGAGCTCTGTAACTATTTGAATTTGAAATCTTCTTGACTTAAGAAACAGACATGAAAAGCTATATATATTTCTATATGAAATACAGAATCACTGACATAAAGAATAAAAATAGGGATCACTCCTGTTCATACTTTCTTAGTATCTAGGAGCAAGTAAATGATATTGAAAAGCAACCAATTTAAAGCTGACAAAAAAGATGATTTTCTGTTTTGTTTCTTTGTTTCTCCTCCTTTTTTAAACAGAATATGTATTGCTTTTAGACTTCACCATTTCAATAAATATTTAAAATATTGAAGAACCAAACTTCTGGATCAGCCTCTCACAGGGATGACTAACACTTCAACTAGCACATACAAATCGTAAGGACTGAAGCTAATGAAACTTCCAAAAGAAATTATTGCACCTTCCCCTGAAGCATCTGGTACAGTCAGAGGCAGGACAGTGGATTAAATAAACCAAGGGAACCACCTAGTATGGCTATGTTACTGTTTCTATGGTATTAGGATACGAAATTTCAGCTATATATCCCCAATTAGTCATAAAAATATATCAATAATAAAAGAGTATTATCTTTTACATGAAAATTTAGTTACAGTAATAATAACAAATGGAAAGGTAGAACAGTTATTATTATTGGCCTTTAATGTTTGCCTGCATATGTATATGCATAGATACAAACATATACACAAATAATATGTATGCATATGTGTATATATATGTGCATATATCTATGCAGGCACACATACACACACCTTCTGACAAGCAGGGCTCACCAGAAGGTCTGAAGACCAGTTTTTACTACCTTCCCTGATACCCTTTGTGGAACTGTGTAAGCGTGTATGTTTAATAGTGTGTGGAGGAAAATGTGACAAGTATGAACCTGAATATGTGAGCAATCAGTTGTGCTACTGTCAGTATTTCAGAACAACAACCACACAAAAAGAAATGCCCAACATTGAAGGGACATTGCAAAAACAAAAATATTTTTATATATGTGTGTGTATATATATATATACTTTCTGTTATTTCTTGTGTTAGTACTAGCATATCATATCTCTGATAGCTGTCAGGATGAGAAATTAAGAGAGTTAATTCAATCTTTGACACTTACCCTGTTTATCTGTTTCATGTTATGCCAAAGTTGAGAGAAAACTTGGGTAGTCCACCTCCTCATGCAGATTCTCACTGCTCAGTTCTAACAGTCTAGTTTTTGCAAACTTTCACCACTTGACAGACATATTTTAGTTTTAAAAAGACCTAAACTTAACGCCTACTCTAAATTGACAGTATCTCTTTAAACATAATTAAAAACACTTCTGAAACCCATTCTTATGAAAATGCTGCCATCTTCTACATGTATTCACATTAATTCACTCTATTTGTCATTACTATTACTGGAAGGCCTCTGAGAACACGTATGAAACAAATATACTCCATCACATCCAGTAACAGAACTGCAGCTAGTCAATTCTGAGATTGCAAGCTCTTTAACTTTCAGATAAACTAATCTAGCTATAAACCAACTACAGGTATCCAAGATAGTAAAAATCAGCATGACCACATTTAACAGGGTAAATGACTGGATAGGTTTCCATTTCAATGAGGTAAAGTTGTATATAAATTCCCCCATCCCCCAAAATACATCAGTACGGTCATTATCTCAAATAAAAATAAGAGAGTGAAAAATAAGTTACTTTTAAAAAAGCTAAAAATGAGATTACCCTTAAGCCTCTTGCTATTGTTTCTCTAAAAACAGAAAGAGACTGGGGAGGGTGGGGGAAAGGAAAAAAAGAAGAAAACCAGAAAATATTGATAAATGCACGTTGTCAGTTCTGAGAACTGAAGGTTGGCATCAGCTAAGCTATTGTCCCTTGGTGCACATTCTGGATAGTTCTTGGTGTGTTGTGAGAAATAGTCCATCTTTTGCAGTTTTCAAAGTGAATCACTAGAGTCTTTGTCTTTTTGGTCCAACTCCATAGATCTTAACCTCTTTCTCAACAGGCACATAGAGGCAAACACACAAATAGAATTACATAGTGATTGTGCAGAGAGGCATCCCTAAAAAGTATAAATATCAGCATATGATGTTTCATCTTGATCTGAGCAGCCTGTTTGTATGCAGGGTGAACTGCCGGTTCCTGTAGTCTCTGAGCAATAAAACCTCTACAGGAGAAGGACAATTGCCACACTCCACTGCATTTCCATGCAAATTAATTGCAAACCCTCTGGCTCCTCCCAAGCTGCTTGCATGCGCCACAAGAGGGTAAGGAAGTGTCTCTAATGGAATGCATGGCATGGCTTTCCTGTGAAATGTGCCTTCCAGGAAACAATGTGTCACTCACTCTCAGGCCAACACTTCATGCAATCTGTTCCTTCTGGAGACGGAGCTCATCTCACCACTCCTCCTGCGCAGCGGCAGCACCTTCACACAGCAACCTCTTCTGTTCCATAAGGAATGCAGGAGTGGGATTTTTATGCATACAATTAACATTTCTGTGGAGTTAGGTTTTGTTCTTTATTTTGTTTTCCTAGCTTATGTTCATTTGACCTTGTTACCATATGTGATCTCCTGCAGTCATCCAAAAGGCCTTACTCAAACAAGAGTATCATTTCGTTCTTTTTTTTCCCTTTTACAACACTTTAAAGGGACACATCTGTTCACATATCTTCTGTAGAGTGGATTTCATCTTTTGCTGAAATTTTGTTCCAGCCAAAGCCGAACCTCCTGCAGATTGTAGAAAAAGGGGCCCTTGCCTCCCAGGTAGGCAATTTTTTGTCTCTGCACAATGCACACCCTCTCAAATGAAACCCCATAGGCCACATTGGCATTATTGTCCATGCAGTCAGCAACTACTTGGCATTGAGGTGGTAAGGAAAACCGCTCTAGGAGCTGGTGAGCGGCTGCACATCGGTCTTCTTGGTTCCTGTGCTTCTTAACTTCAAATGAAGAAGGGGAGATTCCAGGGGCAGCCCAGCCATCCGATGGGTGAGCCTCATCAATGTAGACCAACAGAAAGTCGGCCACACCAGAGAACTCCTCCACCAGCTTGCTGAAGGCCAACAGCTGGTTTGTGAACGGGGGTCAGGTAGCTGAACCAAAGTTGACCACTAGTGGCCTCTCTGAGTTGGCAAAATCCAGAAGGTGGCATTTGGTTCCACACTTCCCACCAACAGTCTTCCAGCTGTTAGTACTGCCATCGCTGCCATTGGCTACGAGGATTACACTGGAGTTTGGAGCTTCTCCTCCCAGTTTGACCTGGCAGCAAAACAAATGAAAACATAAAAAGTTAATGTGACTTGTTTCTCTGTGATCTGCTGGTAATTCTCTGTAAATAAATGCACCTCTTCAAATAGTACTGTTTATTGGGAACCAGCAAAGGAATCCTGGATTTATCACATCATCAAAAGCAGCAGCTTCAAGCTGTCCCTAATCCCTCTAGCTGTCTGGAAGCTTCAAGGCCCCTTCCACCTCCAGTGAAGGGAAATATGACAGGTAGAGCACTTCACTGAGCTTACTGTTAGAAAACTTGTCCTGAGATGTCCTGTTTTGTCCTGTTCACCACAGACATGTGAATAGACAGTTTCCTTCCCCTTCCATTTAGAGGTATCCTCATATCCTCATACCTCACTGAGGTATAATTTTTATTTTTCACTGACCTTCTCCACTTGCTGCGTATCTTTCTTGAAGAGCAGTATTCAAAACTGGATTCTCCTTCTGTAGAGGTTTTACTGATTCTGGGAAGAGTCATATAACTAGTTCATGTGTCTCAGAGGCTACACCTGTCAATACATTCCAGGAGGTGTTTGATTTTTTCAAAATACCATGAACACTGTTGACTGCTGGTGATCTTGTGGACAGATAATGCTGGCGCTTTTTTGCCCATCTAGTTGCTCCCCGTCATGGATTTGTACATTTCAGCAGTCTAGCCTAAACCTAGTGCTTTATTTGGTCCCCTTGTACTGCATCCTACCTTTTCAATTTCTTTTCTTCTAATTCTTCAAAATCGTTCTGAATTGTATTCCTGACTGCCACAATGCCCACTGTGCATGCCTTCCCGTCTCCCCTTTGAGAAGCTTTCAGGTTTCATAAATGCATATTCAATTCGATCCTGGACACCAGGAATGAAAATATAGAGCAGATCCAAAAGAGATCTCTGCAGTATCTGACTCAATACACTGTTCTGTTTTGACAACAAACCACTGAAGGCTGCACTCACCCAGGGGTTTTCTAACCACGTCACAGTAATTTCATCAATGACTGAGTAACACATTTCCTTTTACTGCAATATTTCTCTAGAAGAAGATTGAGGGAAAAGCAGAAAAACAGGAAAGTTAATATGGTGGTCAAAATAGGATGAAGTTAACTCTTTTTAGCTCTACCCTCAGATCTAACCAGAACACAATACTCAGCTTTGAGGAAGGCATTTTGCTTGAAAGTGCTTTAATTTTCCTGTCCAGAAAGAAGACAGAACGCATACATCTCACAAAAGGGTTTGCCAGAATAAAGTGAGGCCTGCAGAGGGCTCCAAGATCCTTGGCTGACATTCACTGTAGAACCACAAAATATTACTACATATGACAATTAATTTCTAATGAGCCTTGCCACAGTAATTTCTATGTGTCTGCCCTCAACACCAAGCTCTACTACAACAATGCAATTATCCTGCCATATTTGCCTGCCTGTACCTCTCTCTGTATCCTGTATATTTGATAATATGCAGAAATACTGTTTTGAAAGAACACATACAGGACTAAATCAGAAAGTCTATCATGTTTTATTCACTTCTTTCTTCAGTTACACCCCTACTGATGTCAATACAACTGAGTAAGAATTCTATAAACACTGAATAAATAATTCATTTTTGGTTCACTGCTCGTTCTACTATACATTATCAGGCACCACTTACTGACAAGTCAGACACTGGAAGAATCATAAAATGGTTAACATGGGAAGGGACCTTTGGAGAACAGGTGGTCTAACCCACCCTGCTGAAGCAAGGGCAGCTAGAACAGAGTGCCCAGGAGATGCTGAGATGCCTTCTTAATTCCTCCAGAGGCAGGGGCTTTACAGGATGCCTTCAGGGCATCTTATTCTTGTACAGTGGCCAAGATCATTTGGAGATGATATAATCAACCAAGGGCTGCATTCAGTCCCCAGACAACTCAGCATTTTATTTTAAGTTGGTGAGTACCAAACAAGGGCACATCACATAGAACTGGCACAAACGCTAGATCCCTCTACCTAGAAAGCTTAGTTGTTGTGCTGCTGCCAAACCATTACCTTTTAAAAGGCGGGTTGCCCAAAATATGTCTTTTGGGCAAAGCCTGACATGCAAGTATCTGTGCTGCACCCACTCTCTGGATGAATAATGTATTTCAGTACTTAGGACGGTGTACTCATCCAGTCAAGGAAAAGCAGCAACAACATGTGATTTATCTCATAAATCACAATTAAGCAACACACTTTGAATTTCTGATATTTGTTGGCAACCTTCAGAGGACAAGAAAATTAAAGGTAAAAAGGACAGAATAAAACTGAACATTGAAGAGAACTGAAGGAGGCAGCAACAGCCAAGCAGCTATTTCCCCTGTTATTCTGTTTTTCATTTTAGCAAAGCTGTTATGACTGAAAATACTCTAACAAACACTACAATCTTTAGCTGAGAAACCACAGTCTACTTATGCAAAAAGAGAGGCTAAATACCGTATGCTCCTCATTACCAAGTATTCATTCAGGTTTACCAAATCCTGCTTTTCCTAGACAAGTTTGCAAACCCTGGAGGAACACACCAATAAAGCAGCTCCCATTGATGAACATTTACGTGGGAATGCCCTTCAAGTATCATTTAACATGGATACCATGCGTGTCCATGTCTTCTACTGTTCTCCAAAAATGCAAGTTTGTAACCTGTCACTCTCACTTATTAACCAAAAAAAAAAAAACCAGAGAAAATTAGGAAATAAACAACAAATGTGTCTTATGTCACCTTGTAGAGGTGTCTCTCTATCTCCCACAGCCACAAAGTAAGTCTCATGGCCGCAGGTTACCTATCATGTTAATTTTTGTTTCTAGGAGTGCTTGTATTGTTTTTTTTTTCCCCCTTAATGAGACACCCTTGCCAAGCAGGCATTCACAAGGCATTTTCTGCTCTTGCAAAGGAGTAATTAGGTCGGTGCCTTGTTCCATGCCAGTGTCAGGCACTCCAAAATCCAGCCCTGCCCAGTAGTTAATGTTTAAACATAAGCAGCAGCATCTCCACTAATTGGTCTTGATGAAGCACTGACGTTCCCAAAGGGACTCTTTATTTCACCCTGCTCGGGAACAGATTGACACAGGATGACAATATCATCCTTGCTGATCATCTGCATTGTGGGCCTTAGCTGTCTTCTTTGTTGTTACTTATTGAAATAAAAAATAGCTCTTGGAAAAGAAAATCAGCACAATGAAAAAACAAACAAAAAAAACATGTATTCAGCCAAACCGCTTTTGAAATCTTACACAAAGGCAGGCAAAATATAAATTCTGAGAAACAAACTAGCAGAATTTCCCTCACACGCGATCCAGCATTTCTATAATCACGTACTTATGTGCATGCATATTCCGGCATGTAATACCGGCCTTCTGGATCCCAAGCTGAGGCAAAAACTAGGCATCCCTCCTGCACAGCCTGCCCAGGGCAAGCAAGGTTGGCCAGCAGAATACGAGAGCCAGTCCGGCCATTACCCATAGCAAGCCCCAGCCCTACACTAAGGCAGTAATTTGCATCATTTGGGGGAGTTTCATTTGCTTGACAGCCTTGATGCTGCCTCTCCGTCCCGGAGCTCGCATGCAAAGCGAAACGCAACAAGGTTACTGATGCTTTAGCACGCAGACTGCAAAGTGAAGGAGACCTGGGAGTGGGAAAGAAAGCGCTATTCATGAACTGCAGACTAGAAATAGCACATACTGGTAACCTTGTTGTACAGTCTCCATGAGGCCTAGGGAAAGCCCCATGGACAGAACATCACCTCCTCATTTACCATTTTTTCTTTGTTGCTTTGCTTTCATCAGCTCTAGCAAAACCCTCCTGGGATCCTGTGGACTGGAATATGGCTTTCATTCCCTGTATGACGGATTTTCAAACAATTTGGCAGACTCATCAGGCTATGTCAAGCCCCTAAGGAAAATAGGTGTTGCCAGACAATTAGCAGTCTGTGATATTAGCCATTTAAATATGGACATGCTGTGTTCAGGCCTGGAGTCCAGCAAATGGTTATGAGTTGAATCCCTCGAGCTTTTTGCTCTTTTTCAAATTCTCTGCTTTGCTTTGATTTGATTCCATTCAGCTAAATATAGCCTCCTAAGAGCCTGATATTCCTCAGTGCTTCATCCAAATCGTAATCAGATTCTGGCTGCAGAAGTATACATATTATTGTTTTTGTTTTCTTTATTTACATGACCCAGAATTGTGCAGCGGACAAAAAAAAAAAAAGGAGTAGTCTGCATGAATGGGAACTCTTCATTTATCATAAGGAGATGGCAGTTTGCTTTGAGAAACCTGAGTAGCCGAATTGGAGAGCAGATACTGGAATTTACTAGAGTTCTTCCAGAGTCCAGAATATTTAGGATCAGGTGTGTGAAATTCATGCAAGGAGAAAAATTAAAAGGACACAGCCCAGATAAAAATAACTGGTCAAAAGCTGTCCTCCTTAAAATCTGCTAGTCCCACAAAGGAGCATGCATATTACAGGGGAAGCATTAAGGAGTCTTTTGCCTTGCACTGTTTTTTAACAGAAAAAGGAGAATTTTAGTTCCTGTGATCAGACAGTCTTCCTAATGCTCTTTAAAGAGAGGAGCATGGCCTATGGGGAGCCACAGTCAAGGACATCAGGGTCCTGGAGCATCTGCTGCCCTTGTGGACACTTTCCAGAGGTGCCAGAAGCCTTCACCTTTCTTGTTAGTCACCTCTGGCCATTGGACATCTGAGTGATATTTGAAGCTAATTTGAATGATTATTTATTCTTTTTCCTCAGCTTTAGCATTGTATAAATTCACAGAAATGATTTGGTTGGAGAGGTAAGATGGGCTAAAAGGACTGGGTACAATCCTTTTCCTGCCTGATGCAACTTAGCTATAATAGTCCGTGGCTACCACAGCTTAAGTGGATTTTCATAGAGGTTTCACAAAGAGGGAAGCAGTCCTTTCAGTCAGTTCAAGGATTTGGTTTTTTTCTTTTGCACACAGGGGTGAAAATGGAGGAATTTACAGAGATGTTGTGGGAGAAGCTAGATCTGCAAAATAAGATAGCCAGGATTAGACCTCATGCTGAGTAGGAATTATTATATTCCTTTTTTGTATCCTTTGTTTGCCTTGAATGTTTAAACTGTAAGCTCCTTGGGACAGACTGTCTGCTTCTCTTGTTTTGGACATCGCCTAGTACAATGGGCCCCTGATCTAGGTTGGTCCCTGGACACTACTATAACAAACATGATTATGTATTAATAATAATGACAAAGTTTTAATAATAATGGAATAATGGCAATGACGAGCACAAATCCTGTTGAATTTAGGTTCCAAGCACTGCAGGAAAGGTTTTAATTGTGGTTTTGTTTTGTTTTTTTTTCACTTCTTTCATGATTGTTTTTATTTGAAAATGTCAATGAAAACAATTCTTCTAACTCTGAACTTTGTAAAACCAATTAAATATTTTTAATTACCACACAATGTTTGGTTCAAAACTATGAAGCTATACAACTCTTTAGGACAACATTTACTTCACAAATTCCCTTCATTATAGTGAAAGGTGGAGAAAGACACTTACTTACCTTGCCAGGCAAAATAATTACAAGTGATAAGTATAGAAGGGTTGTGCTTTTGTTCCAACTGTTAAAAGATATCTCCCAAAAGCAAAGAGGCACTAGACTGCTGAACAGCAGGTCATGTCCTTATATTGCTTTTCACATACTGTTTGCGATAACATTGCATAGCATGCACTTACCTTACCAAAAGCTATAGCAGCTCTTCAGGCTATACTGCTTTACATAACAGTGCTTTGAAGAATAAATGTATCCATTAGGTAGGCATAAGTAGCCAGAGGTGTCTCTGGCAATTTACTTGCACCTTCCCAAAAAGCCTCAGAGAGGTCTCACCGCTCGTCTACTGAACCAGTGCACTTGCTCCTCTCTCCAGACATGGGCCTGTGCTCTGCAGTTGGGATCCTCTGCCCAATTTTCTCTCAACTCTGTCGTGCCATAGCTTGCTATTGGCCCTTCTGAGAGATGGCAAAGCGCTGGAGACCCCTGGTACCAACCACCTGCTGAGACTCTGGTGTCCCCCTGAGCACCGCGAGGTACCTGTGCACACAAGTACCTACATGTTCACGGCACGATACTCCTCCGGGCTCATCCATGGGCTGTGCCAGGGAGCAGGGAGCACTGAATAGATGCCTAGCTGTGCTCTTGTCCTGCAGAGCACTGTGCTGGACGCCCACTAGGACAAGCCTGCAGCCCCAGCTCTGGCCAGGACTGGCACAAAACTTGCCCCTGGCACTGCACGACTGCTCAGCATCTCCACACTTGCCACTGGTGTGGGAAACCCCTCTTGTGGCCATTTAAAAAGCATATTGAAATAATTTCTTTTCTTCTACAATCCTGGCGAGTAGATTCATCCCAGTACTAAAGCACAGAACTTACTGAGTAAAAAAACATTTAAATAAACACAATGCTTTTAAAAAGAAGAAGAAAAAAACATTTCTAGCTTTTTCTCTGGGTTCCTGTAAGCTATGTGGCATGCTCAATATATATGTTGTGGGATAAAAAAAAAATCTTCGTTAACATTTGTGCAGACGGCTTATATAAAGGTGGGGGTATTGGAATACTCTCCCAAAATCTCTTTTTTATTATTATTATTTTTAAACTACTGTATATGGGGATGGGTGCAGCCATATCTATGGCTTCATACATACATATGGGTGCATATACATATACACCTATGTATATATACACACATATAGGTACAGTGGACTGACTCCTGAAAGAGCCAATGAGGTGTGCTTATGTGTATTTATCTATTTATACACATAAATGTGTGTCTATGTACACATAAACACACATGGATATATCTTTATATTACACACACACGTGTGACTGTATAAACGCACACACACTTATACATACATGACTTGCTCTTCAGAAGTCAATCCACTCATCATTTCTGTAAAGAACAACAGTAAATTAAAAAAAATCTAAATAATAAAACATCACCATATTTTCCCAATTTCAATCATATGGTTATTATAGCTTGACTACTGCCTCTGTTTATCCCTATTATGATAACTAATCTGTTCTTAAAGATTCCCTTGGCCTAACATAAAGCATAATTGCTTCTTAGGAAAGAATAGGAGGAGGAGGATGCATAAGCGATAAAGAGGTGCAGGGTAGACAGTATCAGCACTGTATGTGACAGATACTGAACTCGCAGCTCGGAGAGTGAAAAGCAATATATTAGTCATTGCTAAAAATGTACATAAGAAAACAAACAAGTGCTCAATTATTTTGATTTCACTGGGACAGTAAAGTGTGGGGAATTCATATAAAATGTTCCAATAAGGAGAATATTGAGTATTTCCATATACAATTTATCAGACTGCATCGTTCACCCACTGAGAATGTTAAAATCTTCAATCGTTGCCTGGTCATCTTGCCTATGAAATAAATGTCCTAACCAAAATATTTTCTGCAATAATACTTAATAACAACAAAAAGCAGAACAAAAGCATGTTAAAATTTGTGTAAGATATTCCAAACTTTTACTAGAAGAGAAAATCTATCACAATAGCTATTTTCAGATACATTCTTTTTCAGCTCTTCCAAAAATCACCTCTTGAACACATTAGTCTTAAAATAAAATCATTTAATTCTGGAATAATTTGTGTCCTTCTACAGCAGAATAAATTTATTTTTGGAATAAAGTTATTTTTAATCTAGAAACCAGTATCTATCCAGGGAACTTTACTGGAATGGCTTCCAGAAATTTTCTACTGTTTATGAACTCTATATAAAGTATTCTTATACAAAATGCTATGAAATGTTGTCAGGAAGAGTTCCATGTAAGTGATACACAACACAGCACAACCAAGTGCAATTATTGTTCTGATCCAGAGCACTCCGCTATCTGGCAGGCTAGCTCTGGTCTACCTCAGCCATCTGCAATTCAGCTATTCTATCTGAAAAATGGTGATTATATCATAAATAATCCTGAATGGAATGAATTTAAGCACATGCTGAAGTACTGTGCTAATGCTTGATTTCAACTAGAAAACTAGAGAAATAAGCAATCATGACTGTAAAAGAGGCTACATTTTGCAATGCTGTTTAATATCCTGATTTCATAATAATTTCTTTTCCTACCTGTCCTAATGGACTAAGATTAAGATATTACAATTGCATGATCCCATTCAGGATTTAAGAAAAGATATTTTAAGGAAGAAGATGCTTTGTGGGACAGTCTTTTATTTAATAGCTTTTTCAACATTTACGCTGCAAAACAGGATATATTTGAAATTTTTTCAACCCTAGCATAGAAATTTCCTTTTTTTTCTTTTTCCTCCTTGCAGAAGCAGTAGAAAACTCTCCACTACTATGAAAGCAAAAACTCTTCTCCATCACCCATTACTGCTCAATTTATTGTCCCCTTTAAGAATTCCATTTCTACTGTTATTCCTTATCTCTGTGACAATCAAGGTTTTCCAAAGACCTTATGGCCTGGCCCATAACTCTATGAAGAAAAAAAAGGACTCATTCCATTTATTGCTGGGATTAATTAGTTCTTCTTTAAAGATACATGGTATGAATGGTTTTTTGCCTCTTTTTTGGTACAACATTATAAAATCTGTTTACTTTGAAGTTTATATGAATTTTTCTGCCGAGTTCACTGAGGCCAAGAATTTGTTGTAGGGACCTTAAAGCCTGGCTGGCATAAACAAACTAAGTCATTTAAAGGTGATAAGGGAGAGCTTTCCGTTATCTAAGTTCAATGTGTTTCATTGCCAAAACCAAAAATAGCACAGAGCCATCCCCTCTCTGGATTCAAGGGCTGGCATCAGCACTAGCTGATGAAATCCCAAAGCTGGCCTTTGAAAGGATAGAAAGGGATGCAACATCTTTATCTTAAAGCTTTTTCTATTATTTAAGCAGAATGAAATTGCAGAGCTTTCATCAACGTGAGGTTCCTTACAGCTTCACACTTTTCCAGTCCCTGGCCCATATACAGATCACAGACACAGGAACCGGAGCCATGACCAAGCTGCATGTTACCTGTCCTGCCTTGCTTGCAAAATGGGAAAAGTTGTGCTTATCATTTGGCTCAACAAGAACACCAAAAAATTTACTTACCTAATGTCCATGAAGAGACTAAAAAAAGAAACTAGAAGGGCTAGCAAAATAGTGAGCTTCATTATTCAACATTACTTTATTTGGGTAGCCAGTTGGCTGATTCTTACAGTGCTAATAAGAGGTTGACCCATTTGGCAAGATTTAATATTATTTATAAGTGTCTTACACTGAAAAAATAACGTGCCTATGACATGGATTTTAGACTAGGCAGTTTTTATCCCGTATCACAAATCCAACAAAACACCTCTAGCCATCTCTAGGTAAGAGCGAATACAAAAGCCATTGTAGGGGATCAAAAGGGGATAAAGAGGGGAAAGGTGGCACAAAAAGAAATCTTTCAGAAGATATTGAGCTATCGCCTGGACAGACCCCTGCAAACTCATGGCATCAGATGGGGCACGTTAAATTAGATGGTCTAAATAAGACAAGCCTTTCTAACAGACTGGGCACTGTTTTGGAAGCCACAGGGCTCTGAATTAGCTCTTCTACTTACTGACTGGGTGGCCTGTGTGAGAATTTTCATCTTTTTGGGTCCTCGCTTTCAGTCTATAAAAGGGAACTATAACTACCTCATGAGACCTGGGCAGTGTTTGCACAAAACTTAAAGAAAAAAAAAAAAAAAAAAAGCGCACATGTTGCATAACTGTTATTAGCTTTATTAACTTAAATCAGCAGGCAGCTGTCCCTCAGCTGGTCAAGATCATTTTTAATCTCTGACACGGCCCACTGTCACTGCTTTCACAAGGGGAAAAAAGGCTCACTGTTCCTCTCTGTCCAGTTGTACCTGGATGCTTCTTCCATTGCAAAAATTACCATACGAATAACAGAAAATGCCAGTGTAACAATAAAAGCTCATTTTCATTCTTTAACCAATTATGGGCTACACAAATAGAGCTCTACACAGATAGATGTTATCTGTGTAGATGCATCTGGAGATGCAGTCTACGTATAGTCTGCAAGGATCTACATGGCAAGAGGCTAAACAACTTCTTTAAAAAGAGCTAGAACATTATTTAATTGTTTCCAAACACAGATCTATGAGCATGAAGAGGCTTATTCTCACTGGTGGGGAAACTGAGGCACAGCCAAGTGACACGGTCATGGCAGCCCACGGAGAGGGTGGCAGAGCAGGCGGGCGCCAGCTCCCCCGTGCCCGAGCTGAGCCTCAGCCTCAGCCTCAGCTCGGGCTGCCTCCCCTGTGGGACGAAACTCTCTGGGGCAGCCTCAGCGCAGCCCTGGATCGATGGGCTGCCTGGGGGACCCGTTGCGCACCCACCTGCTTGTAGGCGTCCAGGAGGAAGCTGTTCCAGACGCAGCGCAGCCCCTCCGAGGTGAGCATCCTCCGCCACTCGCCGCGCGCAGCCTTGGAGCGGCTCAGGAACAGCACCATGTGCTTCAGGAGGATCACCGAGTCGTACAGGGCAAGGAAGAGGCAGTTGGAGAAAAAAACCGGCAGGATCTGAAGCGTGATCAGCAAATCCACACTTAGCAGACCCATCTTCCTCGCTGCTTTTCTTCACCCGAATGTCTTCAGCTCCCCTTTTTTTTTTTTTTTTTTTCCCTGTATCGTCATTTAAAAAAAAAAAGTTGAAAGCATTTTGAAAGCCCCATTACCCCTCTGGCCGTTTCTCCCTTTAAAACGAGCAGAGATAGTTAAATAAGAGCAGCCTGGTTAACTGCCTGATACCCATTCAATTCAGAGCTGCTTTTTATTTCTCAGAAACTAAGACGTTAACGAAAATTCTTCCCTAAACCAGGAGACCTTCTGATTTTGTTGGAGAGGCAGCTGTGTTTCCAATTCCCTGCAGTTACAAAATTTAAGCTGAGACTGTTAATTGTTAACTTTCCTGCACTATCCCATTGTTTCCCAGCTATTTAAGCACGGCACGGACCTCTCATTGCTGTGCCACTCCAGCTAGCTACCAGGTGCAACAATACTTTTTTGTAAAAAGGTCTATGTACATAAACTTTCTGTTCCTTCCTCCCTCCCTCTCTGTCTTTCCCTCTCTCTCGCTCTCCCCCCCTCCCTCTTTCTGTCCCTGCCTTCCTCCTCTCGCCCTCTCTCTTGCTATCTGTCTGTGGTGCAAAGTGCTTTCCCCTCTGGAGTCCTCGCTTGCTTCCCTAAAGCCTTTTATACATTCCCTGGCTAATTGCTGCAATAGAGAAATGAAACCCTAATCTTAGTAAAGATCTTGACGTCAATGTAAAAGAGGGCTTTACTTTGGCCAGGACTGCAGTGAATAGAAAAGTGAAATTCTCAAAACTCTTTTTTTTTTTTTTTAAGAGAGAAGAGAAAAGGAGAGAGAGAGACAGCAAGGGTGGAACTTTGCTTTGAAAAGGAAAAAAAACAACAACAACAAAAAATGCTTCTGACGGCTCTTAAGAAATGCTTTCAAATTTTGGAAAAAGTATTTTCATATGACGTGGAAGGTGACACAGCTCTGCAGGCTTCTGTTGCGGATTTTTTTCTCTTTTTTTTTTTTTTTCTTTGCCCTTTTGTCTTTTCCAGGAAGGTGTGTGAGTTGATGCATCCCAAGAAAGGGCACATTTCTGTTCTTTTCCCTCCCACCTCTATCAAGTACTGTGTGCATAATGTTATAAATATCTTTCGTTGTTGTCTTGGTATTTAAAGAAATATAAGTAAACCACCCAGCACTGACTCCATCCACCATATGTAAAAGAAAAAGATAAGAGAGGAGGAGAGAGGGAAAAAAAAAAAAAAGAGGTTTTGAATGAGTTGGGTATTTTTAAGCTGAAGTTTTCCACTTAAAAAGTAGTATGCTATATCTTTAAGTGATGCTAATCAGCAGAGCTTCAAGGACTTAGTATTCCCCTATGATGATAACTATTTACACCCCCAAGTCCAATAAGAATAACTAATCTTTGGTTAAAAGCTTATAAAAAAGTAAAGGAAGGAAGTTTTGCCTGGCAGAGCCATGTGTGCTTTCACAACCACAAGCCTCCCCTGCAGCACCAAGCGGGAGTAGCTTTGTTCTGTTCATTTGCACTTTTTTGTTTCTCTTTTTTTCCTTGCAACTTTTAGTTCTCTTTTCATGTGATTTTTTTTTTTTTTTTTTTTTTGGGGGGGGGCGGGCAGGAGAGACAGCAGTGAGGGGGATGCAGTAGACACATAGACACATTTTGGGCTTTTTAAGTTCTAACTTCCCTAGGTAATTTTTTTTTTTTTTGCATTTTGTGTTACAGACATCAATAATTTTACTTTTGAGTGAATGCCCAGGTGCTTAGGTAGGCTCTCATGTCCAGATACTTTTAATTCCCAGAGATGCAAGTGTGATGTCTAACCACTGTCAACTCACTGATGAACCACATCCTTGATGAGTAGTACAGGCTTCCTTCATTAATACATCTTAGACTTTATCAGTCACCCACTTTCCTTCCACTACTATCAAGTGCAGAAGGCAAACAGCATCAATCTTCCCTCCTCTGGGGTCTTTTATTTTCAGATGTTGTAATGTCAGCTGGGCTGTCACTCCACTGGGATGCATACCTCTAGATTGGCCTTATCGTCTCTTGACTTGCAATCACCAAATAAAAGTTTGATTATGTAGCATAATATCAGCCATTTGTGAAAGTTATCAACCCAGTCGGGATGTCTTCAGCAAATGTTTACTCAAATAACTTTCAAAGGTTACACACATGTAAATTTGTGACCTCTTGTGTTATTGCCATAAGTAAGGACTGAGTTTCTTTTTCAAACTAGAACAATGTTTAAGTCAAATCCTGGTGGTGACAGTGTACCATCACCATAAGGAAGGATGGCAACCTCATGCATTTGGCTTTATTACTAACCTGCAAAACCAAGTTATAAACAGCCATTTATACATCCCCACACACGGATGAGTCAGCATGCTCTTGTCCTGTGAGCACAGCATGGAAACACGGGTTCCCTGAGCTGAGAAACCAGCTTGCTGCCTAACCCCAGGCAAGCATATCTAATCACTTGATTAGGAAGACTCTGAAGCCTAGATTACTCTCCCATAGATCCATCATTAGCACATATACCATCGTGTCTGTGAGGGTCCCCTTTCTTTGTTTTGGACAGGTTTGTTTAAAGGCAAGTTTGGGGACTGTTGATCGCTGTGTCAGATGAATCATCGGCCACTGTTACAGTTATGCAAACGGCTCCGAGGACAGCCCAGCTCAGCCTCTTCCTGTTCCCCAGAGGTAAAGTCAGGCTAGAAGCTATGCTGAGAACACAGTGTCTTCTGGGTTCCCTTAAAACTACTGCCCTTACCAGAGAGTAGTGCATGGGTGAAGAGGTCACAGAATCACACAGAATCCCAGAATGGTTGAGATTGGAAGGCACCTCTAGAGATCATCTAGTCCAACCTCCGGCTCCAGCAGGGACACCTGGAGCACAGGGCACAGGGTGGCAGCCAGGCGGGTTGGGAAGATCTCCAAAGAAGGAGACTCCACAGCCTCTCCGGGCAGCCTGTGCCAGGACTCTGTCACCGTCACAGTAAAGAAGTTCCTCCTCATATGGAGATTAAACTTCCTGTGTTTCAAATTGCACCTGTCATTTGTAAAACAGTTAGAGACCAGAGAGTTTTGGAGCCTTGAAGTGCATCTGAAGCTGAACAGTGAGCCCACAGAGCACTTGTATCAGCTGCTAATTCATATTTATTCTGTCACCTTTCTTGCCCATGAGGCAGATTGTACATATTGAATTAAATGGAACTACCTCAAACTGCATATTCGAGAGCTTTAGTCCAGAGATACTGATAACTACTTAATCCAACCATAAAGTCAAAAATCTTTGACAAAATAAAACTGAAAAAAGCACTTGCCATTGCTGTTTTCAGGAGCAGTAAGTCCCCACAGGGCACAGGCAGTGCTTCTAAGCTTGATGATCAGCATATAACAGTCCGCAGCGGTGAATGAAAGTGCAATCCTTGCTGCTGCTTATTGATATCACTTCTCTTCTTAGTTGAAGCAATTCATTCATTTCTATCAGAGACCAAAAGTACAGGGGAAACTATTTGCACCTGTTGTAAAAGACAGGTACAAATGGGTATCTACAGCATATTCTCAGTGCTAGAGCCTACAGTGTCTCACTACTGCCCTGTAGACCGTAGAAAGGCCCAACTCTTCACACAGGGAGCCTTTGCTCTCCTGAAGGAAAACCAGATGAATTTGATACACAAGAAAGAATTAGGCAGGGTTGAAGATACACACTGAAGAACTGATATAGGGTTCAATTAACACTCATGTCAGTTACCTGCTCTGCCATACCTTCCTATATAATTTGGGTACAGCCCTACAATGTACCTCAGTTCTGCATGAGCAAAAAAAAATGAAAGTACTCCCATAATCTATGGAGCAGTCAGGTTCAGTAATGGGAAATTAAACATATCATCCATAATTTGTCAAGGTGGAATGAGCAAAGCCAACAACATTAAAGCATTCACTGTTACTAGACCTTGAATGCGGCTAAAGTCAACAGTATCGGTATAGATGTTCACATTCTGTAATGTTTATAGAAATCAGTGCCATCAAAACCATAGCTTCATGTTTCTTCCCAGTTTCAACCACAGCAACACGAAGATTAGGACACAGGGCAGCTAGTAAGTTTGTTTACTGCAACTCTCTTGATAACTGTAGCTAGACAGAAGAAAGTAGAGCTAGAGTTATTGCTGCTCAAGTCACTTTCTTTAATCTCATTTTTCACTAGCACCATACCAGCTTTCTGCATCTCAACTGGTATATTTTTCAGCCTTTGACAGGTTGTTTAGGTCTTTATTTGGATGTGGCTGAACCACCTCTGTAATCTGCCATGGCACTCAATCCCACAGTACCTTGGTTCCTAAATATAAGACTAGAGGCTCCAGAACAACAGGTCTGATTAATACTGTGATTACTCATTCGTGTTTGCCCAGACCAAGCAAGACCATTATGAAAGCAGTTCCTCTTTGCGGCACAGCTGGGAACGACTACCTCACAGTGACAGTCAACCAAGGCTGCTGCTCCAGTTCTCCCCCCAGGAGGTTCGTGGGAGAGACCATCCCAAAGGATTCGGCACAACCTGTGTGCCTGTTTTGCTGCTTCTCACTGTTTTCATTGCCAAAAACAAAGAATGAAGCTTTTTGTTTGAGAGCTAGTCAGTATGTCCATGAGCTTATCCCTGGAGAACTGCGCAGCTGCAGAGTGATAGAGTTTGAGATGGGGAGCAGAAAGATTAGCTTAGCCATACCTTTGCCTCCCTGGCCCTAGGCAAAATTTGTTTCTTACAGCCAAACAAGAATTTGTTCCTCTCACAAAACATCATTTTTTTCTCCTTGCCAAACAGAGAAAATCTCCCATTTCTCAGCAACATTTCCTCACGTTAAATGTTGCAGAGTATTGACTGATGATTTCCACCTTTTGATTAGGATCAGCAATGTGCTTCCTTAAAGAAATAATTCTTTAATTATAAATAAGATTTTAGTCAAGTCTTGGTGGTACCTGGAGGGATAACTCACTGGGTAGATCCATCAGGCCCTGCCTTCCCCCGTCACATCGGGCTGAAGTACAATGTCTGAATGGGGCAACCTTCTTCCCGCTGGCATCCAGCGCCGTTCTGCCCGCTTAAAGCTGCCTCTGTTCTCTGCAGGAAACCTTTTACCAGCCTTTCAAAGGTGAGTGCACTAAATATATCCTTACTGCCTAATTTATTTACGTTTCGTATCATCCATGATTTTATTTGGGTTATTCTACCTCTTCCATTATGCTGCAGAATTGAAAGTATATTGGTCTGAGAAATTGGCAGCTGCAAAAGGTGCTGATTTAATAGCCCTGAAGACTTAATTCCTCAGTTATCTGCAGTGGGAGAGAATACAGATAGTTAGAATGCAAACTGCCGACACACTGCTACTCTCAGCAGCTCTCCATCACAGTTTGTAGAGGGATCCCTGGAGCAGGAAGAGACGGTACAGTTCTCCATTATTTTATCCCTGTGTGTTGCAATGTCTCACTCATGCTGTCCTTGGCTAAAGCCAGTCTGTCTGTCCACTCAAGCATGAGGCAGCACTCAGAGGTGGTTTTAGCCCAAAAGAACTCCAAATTAGGTTGTATTTAAATAAAGGGGAGAAAAAAAAAAGTGGGACACTTCTGGATAGAAAAGAACAGAACATCCTAAGTGATGGCAAGTTATATACAGATGCTCACATAAATCTGGGGCTGCTTTACAGTCCAGCCACAGTGGTTCAGAAAGATAGAAGCATGTGGGGAGAAGTGGGAATGCTGATGCATCTGCAAAACCTGTTCTGTAGACTTCAAAGCTGTCAGTCTGGCACCTTCTAAGAGCCTGCATTCATCACAGGACAGCCAAGTGAAGTAATTGACTCGTGGGTGTGGGTGTGTAATAGCGACACGTTTGAGGCAAGAAGAATTCCCCACATCCCTTGGCTAATGATCCCCAAATTTCTACGCAAAGCAAAAATAATCTGTTTCAATAAACTGCAGTGAACAAACCTGATGATAAAACACACCTGACTGAGTCAGACTTAATTTTGGAACAAAACAAAACACCCTACAAACCCTCAAAAGATAAGGTGTTTTTTCTTAAGAAAAACAGGAAAGCTGATTTATAAATAAGGACAATAAGAAGACTTCCTTGGAAAAAAGTCAGCCCAAATATTTCAAATATTGCACAAGAAGAGGAAAAAAAACTTTAGATGTACTGAACATGAAAACAAAGCAACAAAGCTGCTTGTAGATTCTATAAACCACTTCCTAAACTCCCAAGAGAAACTGGTACTGAAATTTAAGATGTCCTATTCATATAAATATCCGTATGAAGAGCATGTATTTGAGAGTCTCATATGGCTACATAAGTTATGACAACACAGTTCTACTCCTCTAGAGCACCAGTGAGACCTGAACATGGATGACATTTTAAGTAACTTCTCTGTAGGGATTTATAAATAAGGTCTCATTCTGAGCAAGCTCAAAGTCCTAGGAAGGAACTAAAGACCCTGCTTCCGCAACTGAAAACATGTGTTTCCCTCCAGCAAATCACTGAGCTCAATATCAACAGCCTTTATTGTAGGTTTTATTAATTTATAATCACATTCATTAATCCCATTATACAATTCATATCTTACAAATCACATCCTTGTGCCTTTGCACATCACACTACCCAGTTTAAATCCACTCTGTCTAGTTACGAGATGAGAACATGGTGGAACAACTGTCCCCACTGAGAACCATGACTGTTTTCACCAAAGCCTCTCTCAGAAGCAGCTCTGCTAAGTCTCAGACCAGGCATTTTTTGGTCTTTCAAAAGGATTCAAACTCCCAGCCTAACCTAGTTTCTTACAGATTTAATACTTTAAAGTCATCAGGTAATATCATAGGTTTGTATTCTGCTTATAAATCATGAATTTGCAGCTGAATTATTAATCTTTGAATCCTCCGCCAACAAGGACAATACCTAGGGCTGCTTGAGTAAAGCAGCAAGTAGTTCATGGGCAGCTAACTTTCCTAAGAAAGGACAGAGAACTTATTAAAGACTGAAGGCCAAGGCTGCTTTTTTCATTTCAGCATTTTTTTAATGTTCATGACAGAAACAACAGATCTTTGGATTAAGCCATCTTGTAATGGTTCAAAACTCTCTATAAACAATTTAGCATTTTATGTTTGCTTTCAGGGCATTTAAAGATTGGTATTTCTTTAATTAACTCCTTCAGTTTCCCAGATTCTTTATTAAAAACTCTTAAATGTACATTGGACACATTTGCACGATATTACTCAGTCTGCCTTTGCCCCAGGGCTCTAGCTTTTCCTTAAATGGCTCAGAATATTTGCTCCTGCCATTTTCTTACTATATTTCATTCAGTTTGAAAAAATGCCTAGATTTCTTTCTCGGATATATTATATAAAATTAATTCTAACATACTGTGACATAATCTAAATGATAATGCAAGAAGTGTTCACTATACTCCCTGGAGTGAAATGTTAGGTGTGTATTAAGTTATGCTTTTTTTTTTCCCCCCTCTTTTATTTTTTTATTTTTTTCTTCTGAGAGTGTTTTCCAGACCTCTGGTGACAAATAAAATGAAGGAAAATATTTGAATTCAGTGTTCTCTCCAAAAATTACACCCTTTACCTACTTGAGACTGATTCAGAGTATACCTATATTCAAACCTGTGTTTCCATTCTAATGAGTCTTAACTTATTCATTCTTCCATTAAAATACTTTTAAAATTCATTTTAATCTTATTACCCTGGTTAATGTCCAATTTCCATGCAGTAAGAACTGTGTAAAATTTATACAATGCAATGACTTCTTCTATCTGTTTCCTCTGAAAGTTCTCCCACTAGGGAACCCCCATGGGATTCATGGTCTTAAAAACTTAATGCACCCCCAGAAAAACAAGCATATAAAATTGGTGGACTGAAAGAAGATGATATATAAAAGGAGGGGGAGGAAGAAAACTTGATAAAGAACCACCAAACTATGTCTTAAGGAGAAATTTAAATTAGGTGCAGGACTTTGAGTTTCCTTTTCTTCCCCATTATGTCCATTCCTCAGAGTACACTCTTCTGTTTAAACTTGCTTAAATCTCTGTTGCAGGGTTTGTTATACCACCTTTCTGACCTTAATAGGCAAAAAAATTTCCAGGCAGATAGCCACTATATAGGAAAGCAAAGTCACTATAGACAATGAAAGCTGCTTGCATAGAGGTTTCATTTGACAGGCTGTATCAATAACTGCAGAGAGCGTGGATCTCAGAACATTAATTTTCATTTTCTTTTAGCAAAAGTTGAATACCACATTCATTTTAAAACTCTCTACCTGTCTCAATTTATGAACTTCTTCAAAAGAAACACAATAATTCAAAAAGATAAATATCATTCCCTTTACATAAGAAACGTTGGTGGAAATAAGTGGCTTGTTTAAACATGTAGGGTGAGTTGCTTATTGACTAGGAAAGGGACAGGTTTTTTGACCCTTAATCTACTGCTCTACTAAAACTCACTTAAAACCTCTGCCGTAGTATCCCTTCTATATGTGAATTTTTACCTAGAGAATATCACACATGAGTGTTGTGAAACTTAAGTGAGCTTTTTAAAGTTTTTTTTACAACTTCAGAGGGAAGATGCTCTGTAAGTGTCAGATATTACTAATGGCAGTAATAAGAATAATACAGCACCAACACAAATTTATGCCATGCATCTGTAAAGTTTAATTGCAGGAATATCTTGGGCTAGTTCCTGTGAGCTATCTCTGCACTAACCTACTATTCCCTTATGCCCAAAGTACCAAGAATCTTTTATAAAGATTTTATGTGATTTTCTTTATGAAGTCTCATTATAAGTGAATAAAGAGCACTCATCTTTACTGTGCAAAAGTAGGATTAACACTATTAATTTAAGAAACAAAAAGCAGACCATCCAATCTGTTGCAATATAGCTCTTATAAAAACTTCAAGAGCTAAAGTGTTCTACTGCATTATATGCTATGCAAGGTATAATAGTAGAAATGCCTTCTGTTACAATCAGAAGATAACTAAGAGCTAGACAAGTATTTTTGTAGAACTACATATCATTTACCTTTGAGGTATAAAAATCTCCCTTTCTAGTATCATCTGTTCCCACTTTTATTAATTCAAAATACTTGCTTTTAATAAAGTTGTGTTTG
This sequence comes from Nothocercus julius, assembly GCA_013398735.1. Classification (NCBI taxonomy): domain Eukaryota; kingdom Metazoa; phylum Chordata; class Aves; order Tinamiformes; family Tinamidae; genus Nothocercus; species Nothocercus julius. The sequence continues at coordinate 565,977 of VZSV01000014.1, forward strand.
TTACATCAAAACATTGAGAACCTGTGTATATATTCAAATAGATAGATTTATAGACAGGGGAGGTGTGCAGTTGTTGGATCTAAGGGCGTATCAGCTTAACTGCATGGTGTACACCAATGTTGGCGACTGTAAAAAGAACAGAGCAATGACAAATCATTTTTTATGAGCCCAAGCTTGCGAACAGGAGGATCATGACTGACTTCAGCACGATAACTACTGGGCGTACAGTTTGCTAAAGTGCAGCTACAGTTGTTTCCCTCCTTGGCTCAGATAGGGCTCAGCAAGTAAAATCTCACCAGCACTGCAAGCAGCGTAAGTATTAATTTGCCACGCTTTCCTAAAAACGTCAAAGCATTGTGAATGCTTATTTTCCTTAAGAGCTTAACTGCCAAGTCATAGCCAGTTTTATGAGAAATGTAAGAGATAATAAGTTTAATAATAGCAATTAGCACTTACGCAGTTCTGCGTACTTTCAAAGTGCTGTACAAATGCTAAATAATTCATTTTAATTAAAAAGGCCTCAAAGATTAAAGGACCCTTGAAATAAATGAAAGGTATTACTCTACCTCAACTGGAGAAAGATCTGGCCCCAGACACCTTTATAGTTGAAAATGATTTGGAAACGAACACTGTGACATAAGCTTATGGAAAAAAAACTTAACTAAGTAAAATAAGCCTTCAGAAATCAGCGAAGCTACCTTCATGCGTAAAAAACATAAGGTCAAAATCTTTATGTATACAATCCAGGATTTTTCTTCCCCCCCTTCCCCACTCATTTTGTTGTTTTATTTATTCCTGAGATTTCAGGAAACATATCAGGCAGAAAGTCTTAGCAACTTCACTAGGCGCAGCCCCTTAGTCCCTTTTTATTATGTGCTTTCTAAGAAGGTGTTTGTCTTTCCTGAGTTATTCTGTTTCAGATGTCAACTGAAGTGCTCATAGCTATGTAATGAAGAAACCCTTCTTTCCTGCATGGCCACACCTCTCTATTTCTAAGAACCCAGCTCCTTCTGTGCACTCCTGCTGCCTGCTGTGCTCCTACCTAAGGCCTCCCCTTGTTCCTTGGGAGAGTTATTTGCATGTAAAAGGGGCAGTAGACAGCATGCTGCACCAACTGACTTTCAGGGCCTCATTTTACTTGTTTTTTACCCTTTGCTCTAGGAGCAATCTTCTGAGGGCAGATTTCCCCTCTTCCCCTTCTTACCAGGTCTATGTGGACTTGTGGTGGGTCTTAATCTTGCCTTTAATTTTCAAGCGTACTAAAGTTTTGATGCATATAGCATTAAATCCCCAGAGGCATTTTTCTTTGGAACTCAATTGATGTTCCAAACCATTTTTGGCAATTTGTTCCAAACGCATTTTAACTAAATTCATACATAAGACATCCTTTTTTTCTGCTTGAGTAGTTTATTAATTTCTTCATATTGTGGTCTTGAGGTCACTGGTGATATACAGCTCTCTGGGAGCATGCCTGTTCTCCAGCGGGGCAGCCCGGAGGGTGTAAGAGCGGTGAAGTCTTGATTTTACCCTCTGCAGATTTTTATGGGGATGAGCAAGGAATTGCTTATTGCATTTAAGCCCTTGTGAACTAATTTATGGAAAAGATAAAGTGTGCAATGTGTGTATTCTTACATTTTTCTTTGGAGAAGATTTGAGCATATATTAGAAGTGACAACACATACAAAACTAGTGAAATAGTTGCACCACAAATAATCAGAAATTCTGAAATACTTTAGGAAGTTAAGATAGACCAATTTGTAAGACTTTTTACAAGAAACAGCAGAAATGAGAAAAGGGCAAAACTAGAGATGTTTTTCTACATCATGTAACAGAGGGCATATATGGATACCTTATTCCAGTCCATGGCCTATAAGGGACTCCTCAACTTCTAAGAAGCCTCCATGCCTCACCCTACCCATCTTACAGTGTGGACAGTGAAAGCAATGACTTTTAATAGAGACAAATGAATGCAGATAGATATGTAGAAATATAGATATTGCCAATAATTTTTTACTGTACAATGAAGAAAAAAATATATTGAACCTGCATAAGAGTTTTGAAAGAACATAGCCTATATTAGGCAGCTACATTTTACATATTTAACTAGACTAAATTAGTACTATCTGCATATTTTGCCTCCTTCACAACCATGAGTGAAAGTTACATATGCTGCAAGTTTATTATCTGATTTCTTCTGCAGGGATTTTGTGGTTACAGTTGGTATTTGGCTATGAAACTCTGTTACCAACCACCCTTATGATTCTGAGTGAAACAAAGAGTACCTCAGGCGAATTATTCCTTGCAGAGAGGATAAGCTCAGTCACCAGACTTGTAAGTTCCACTTTTACTTTGTCTATTTCAGTTCTTCCCTTTAGACCTTAGTTCATGGTCAACAAAATACAGATGGCAACTCAATCCCACCTATCATTGGGAGTCATTGGGACTTTTAGTATACTTGTATTTAACACACAGCAAGTCAAGATAGATAAATATATGGGAATTAACAAGCAAATTAGAGCAGCTTCTTCAAGATGTATGAAGTTCAGCCACAGTTCATAGTCACAATGACTATATTTTCCATAACCTTTGTGCAAAGTGATTTACCAGGTCTAAGATAACATGAGTGCCTACAAAATGTCAATGTGGATGTTATTTATGAGAGACAATGATAATGCACCAGTATTTACACAGATTACCAAGGACAGGTGTGCAGCGAAGTTGATTCCGCTCATTTGTATTAATAAGTATCTGAGCAAGGACTATTAGGCTATTGTATCTTATCACTTTAATTAATTAGAGTGAAATGAGCTAAAGAGTAGATAACTAATTAAAAATTAATGGGGGGCCCCATATAGTAAAAATGAGTCTTTATCCTGCAGTAGGTAAGCCGACATACACCCTTCTAAAACCTGAGTCTGAGGCCTCTGCAGTAGCCAAGTGAATTCACACAGTGCACTGGGAAGGCATTGCTGCCCAAGCTTTCTTCAAAAGCTTTAGTCACATTTGAAGGTATAAACACTAATGGAAAGTACAAAACTCCAAACTCAGAAAAAGACATAAGAAACTGATAAGCATTCCAAGACCTGGAAGAGCACAACCAGACTAGTAGATTAGGCTTCACACATTTCACTTTGTTTTGGACTACTTAGTTTACCCAGAAGGGTCTCTCAGAAGACCTAGATTGCAGTAAGTCCAACTCAGACTGTTCTGGGTAACAACAACACAAAATGAGCCACTTTCCCTTGATGTAGACTTTTTTCCTGGTATACCTGAAGTGCGGTTTTGAGTCACTGTCATATACATGTACTTCCAAATAACACAAATTACTGTTTTGGTAACACGTGTCCCTTTGTGTTGCAACATCTGAATCACAGAAATATGCCAGCACAGGCAAAGACCTGTGCAATGCTCTTCTATGCCAAAATAGATTTGTTCTCTACAGTAATTTTCAAGGGATTGTCTCAGCTGGTAGAAATTTAAAGATATGTGACTTCTGCCTCTTTTCAGGCAAATAATTTTACAAACCAATGACTTCTACAGTTATAAGGCTTTCAAGTAACACATTTTCTCCTCAAGGATCCTCAGTGCAGTATTTTTCTGGTAGTTTTCCCTATGGTGTTTATACAATTCAGTTACCTGTAGGCTACACAGAATCATGGAAGAGTTTAAGCTGGAGGGAAAGTCGAGAGATAGTTTAGGCATCTAAACTATCTAAATATCTAGTCCAGGCATCTTGCTCAAAGACTAGAACAGGTCAACTAGAATCACATCCAATCAGGTTTTGAATATCCCCAAGGATGGAGACTCCACAGCCTCCCTGGGCATCCTATTCCAATGCTCATTTGCCATTACAGTAAATTTTTAATGAGAAATAAAACAAACAGATAAACAAAAAAAACTTCCCGCCTAAGTCTGCACAGAAAAGGGGTGGGGAATGAGGCAGGGTTCGGAGGAACAACTGTTCTTAACTGGCGCAATGAAAGGTGGAAACTAGGAAAGAAATGTGCACTGAGAAATAGTTCTCTGAGGCTGTGGGTGAGCCTTTCAACTTTGTATCTGTCATTTGGCCAAAATATGAGAGTTGATGAGCAATAGTTTAAGCAGAAAGAAACAAATGCACAGATTTGATTCTAATCTGCACTTTAAGTCTAATTTCCTGAGAATCTTACCCTGCCTGATCCTTATCCTCCACTTCTAAGAATGGTCAAGTAATGTTTATTTATATACCTTCTCTAACAAAAACAAAACCTCATCACAGGTGGTTCATATTAGAGATATCTTATACTTTTACTACTTAGCTAAGAAGTGGCAAGTTGTGTGTGTATATATATATATATATATATGTATATGTATATATATATATATAGCAGTTTTCTGCACCCACTGCATCATGGAAAGAATATATAATATTAGGAGAATCATTAATGGTGTTAGGCTGAGGCTTTTATGACCAAATACAACCTGTATTACAAAACCCTGAGAGACAGCCTGGTAAAGGCCGGCAAAGACTAGCCTTGAGGTTACTAGGAGGCAGTTGTAAAACTGCCTGGAATGATGCAAAGAAGATGAAGAGTCTGCATACACATACACACACACACACACACACACACACACACAATCTCAGGCTTCACTATGAAGACACTTACCCACCCTCTTCACCTCTCCAAAATCTCAGAAAAAAGGATTATTTCTGACTTTACATGTCAAGATTCAATATTTTTATCATGAATCCCCTATTCCTATTTCCTGTGTACTATTTCCTGTGTCATACAGATTTTTTCTTGGAAGGCATTCATCCAGATGCTAGCCAGGTTCAACCCTGCCTGGCTTTCAGCATCAAAAGAGGTTATCTAAGATAGCATAATGAAAAAACACATTGTAATGATAATATGATGAAATTGTTTAGACCCAACACACGCCTGATCCTGCTAAGGTTGCGTTTCAGTAAGAGAAAGGTTTCCACAGTACAGAAAGAACAAGTAACAGAAGACAGTAAAAAAGACCTTTACAATCTGATATCTTGATTTACTGCACATTATAGAAAATTACTTCTTGTTTACATAGATTATAACCACAGTACCTGACAGCACTTCAAGAGAGGGGAGATTGGAGGGCTGGAGCATGGGCAGGTAAGGATGCCCATAAGGCCACCCTAAGTATGAGGCACATACATAGTTCACTGAGAACATCAGACAGGGAGCCTACAGCCAGCCTCATTCTTACAGAAACGTAAGATCAAAGGGGAGTTAGTTTAGTCTTATTCTGCCATAGCAGTATAGCACCATCTGGTTTCCTATTTACACTAGCAGGTTGCAGCTAAATCATCCTGCTGCAAGATCACATAAGGACCTCTTGTGTGCCCTGTTCTCTCACTCTTCAATCCATTGTCATTACGTAGCCAGCAATAACAGCAACTGACAGCTGTGGCTGCGTTTCTTAACGGGCTCAAATAGCAGCTTCCAAGCTCTTCTGCTGGGAACGCCTCTTTGGGCTCATGTTACACTTGCAGTTGTGAATTTTGCTTCGGCAACTGAATTTCCAGTTGGCTCCTGATTTCATGCGTCGTTGCCACAGTCCTAGGGTTTGGAACAGGCAAATTCAGAAGTTGTCATCAAAGTGTTCAAGGTCATAAACTGAGAGGTATCTGATAAACATTAGGCAGAATCCAAAACCACACTGGAAATATGAGCAAAATAAAGATCCTGGAGCGTGTTGATGAAAAGGTGAAGTCATAACAACTCAGGAAGATTCCAAATCTTCAGCTGGCTAAAGCCAATGTGACCTCTGGTCAGCACCTTGCATTGCTAAGAGGGAGCAGTTAGAAAAAGTCTTTATGTGTTTTTCCTTCATTTTTGGAGAGGTACATGGTGTTCAGAACTCAAAAATCTGCCATGGATCTTAAAGTAAAAAAGAGAAAAAAAAAAAAAAGAAAAAAAAAAGAAAAAAAATCTGGCCATGTTAGAAAACAGCACTTCAAAACCAGCCAGGTGTCTTCTTGGCACAGAAGCCATTTCATGATAAAAATCAAGCTGAAATATTTGGGTGGGTTGCTTTTTTTTCCATTTTGTTTTGTTTTTAAATAAGTGAATGTGACTTCAAGCCAAGATGAAACGGTGAGAAAGAGCTGAAGTACTCTACTCAGCTTCATAATGCCTGCAAACTCTTCCAGCTACAATACCTTTCAACACCACTATACGTACCATTGCAAAGGAGGAAAGAAAAATAAAATAAAATAAAATAAAATAAAATAAAATAAAATAAAATAAAATAAAATAAAATAAAATAAAATAAAATAAAATAAACCCCTTTTTGGCAAAAGGGACTGAAGCACCAAGGATAAAGGTGAATGCTTTTTGCAAGAACAGCAGCAAAAAAAAAACACCACAGTGAAACAACCTGCTGCTGACACCATCTGCTCTGGAGGAGCAGGGCCATAGAGAACCTTTGTCCATAAAGAACATTTGGTGAAATTGCCATCAGTAGACATTGTCTGTTCTCTGGCATCATACAGAAGAATTGGTTTTATTCTGAATAATCAAGCTCCTACAAAGGGCAGGCAAGACAGAAATCCAATATCAGTCTAAGGGATTTCAAGATCATTCTACAGCTTACATGGGAAAAAGCATATAATGATTGTGCTTACATGAGGGGTGTTATCTGGGAATCCAGAACACCACACTTTTGGAAGAAAGAGAGGGCCCTGTAGACAGAGTATTTTATTTCCAGTGACTCAGGATAATTCATGTTGATGATTCACTGTAGAGAAATGAAGTGGTTGCAGAAGAGACAACTGGAACACATACTAACTGGTGGTGATGGATACAGCGTGATCTAGTTACCACAAAGAACTGAAAGTCAAAAGATAAAGTCTAATCCTAGCCTGGACAGGACTTTATTTGTTTGTTTTATTTGGTTTTGGGTGACCACTCTGTCCTTGTCAGTAGATATGCCATGTTCTGCTGTATAGTTTGTATAATGCTAATATCTTCTTGATATGAACAGCCACCATCATTTTAATGAAGATTTATTATTTACTTCTAGCATAACTGAAGCTATTTTAATTAAATAAGTGTACATGCAAGTAATTAGAGCAAGAAGGTTAAGGGAACTTTTGCAGTGGTACAGAGAAGAACAAGAAAATACCATGAAGAAGTAACTTGCAAGAAACAAGCTCCAGGGCATTGTCCCTTCCCTGCATCGGCACTTCATCATAACTTTGCGAGGTTGCACAAAGAGATAGCAGCCCTCAGCCTGCCAAGACCTACAATATTACACTTTATCACTATTTATTTTTAATGTGCCCAAATCTTGACACAGGTGGAAGAGAGGCAGTATGCATGCTTGTGTTCACACACTTCTCATTTGTAAAATTAATTTCTTCCCTGGTCCAGTACTACTGTGATGTAATCATGAATAAAGTCCCTTCATCCACATGCAACAGGACCACACATCTGAATTCACAATTTACCGAAACTAGGAAACTTAAAGCATTTAACTGAGGGAGGAATGTGACAAGATCCTAAACTAAACCTTAACTTCTGGAGTCCCATTTGAGTGCCTTGATGGGCACAAGATCCCAGAGAAAAGAAGAAAGATAAACAAGAGGGTTAAGGTGCAGCGCTACGTGGAGATAAATCAGAAAGCTGACAAGAAGGCTATAGGGCTTAATGAAAAGCAGATAGGAGATCAAGAAATTAGAATTAGTAAGATTTTCTGAAAACTGGTTTATCATTTGTCGAGCTAGGGAGAATGATTTCTTACCATAAAGAACAGACACAATATGGTATAGCCACAGCTGCTGTCAATTGTAATAGCTCCACATGACTTCAGGGGAGTTAGGCCAATGCACATCAGCTGAGTATCTATCCTCAGCTGTGGGTACACAGGTCTGTATACACAGACCATGTACTGTAGTCTTATGTTAAAAGCTAACCAACATTTCTGGACTAAAGAAGAATTTCCTTCTGAATAAGGAGAGGAGAGGGGAGGAGAGGAGGTGAAAATAAGTAGGTAGTCACACTTGAAATTCCTACATAAAATAAATTTTAAAAACTCTTTAGCCAGTTCCAATGCAGTGAAAGAATCTTATCTGTGGCAGGATCAAAACTATTTCACCTTGGAAGTCACACAGATGCTCTATGCCATTAGTCTCATCCTTAAAGTGAGAATAATAACACTTCTCTATGATACGGGGATGCTAGAAATTTGTTTTTGAAACATGCAGTTGCTAAGGAAATATGAGAATATTAGTACCTAGATAAGCTCTCCAATGGCAGCATTCTACCTTTTAGAGTTCCAAACACAAAAAATAAAACAGTAGTTCATACACTAGAGCACAGAGAAACAAATTTGAGAAGAACATAATGAAAGACAGCTGCAGCACATGGGTACCTCCTCACACTCCCTAAGATCCTGGTAAGATACTGTGCAAATGCACCACCCAGTTGTCAGCCCTTTTGGACACTGAAAGCCTCTAGCAGCATTTGAAGTTGCAACAATACTGTGTGGTTGAGTAAAATACATAGGAGCTCATTCAAGGCTCACATGCATAGCGTTATATGAAAAAAAAAAAAAAAAAAAAAAGTGCCTCTGAGAAACATATTAACATCTGATCACTTTTTTGCACCTAACTGAACTCTTTACCTGAACTGTCTAGGGTATCTGGTGCTTCACATCTGTTGCCTATGCCCGGTGTCTAGGCATATCCGGTATTGCAGATTACTGCCTACCCAAGGGTTCCATTGCAGAAGTGTCTGAAATAAAGACAAGATAGACCACTTGTTCACTAAGCATCCATACTGTTCTATATTCTATATGTAACTTTACTCTGGTGTATCTATGTCAGGAGAAAAAAAAAAGTTTACATGGTAGCTCTGTTTTTCATTTAGTTGAGATGATAATTTAAATAAAACAGAACTACTTCTTCTGTTAAGAGGAAACTGAAATACAGAACATGATGGAAGAAGGAACACAAAAATCTTTCTTTTCTTCTTCCCACCAGCTAAACAGCACAACTAAAAGAAAACCAAGCTGCTGCCTAACAGCAAATCACATCTACTACAGCCAATTGTGGTCTCTTATTTTCACTGACCAAACCAGTTTTTACACTAGAATTTGAAACACCTGGCTAGCATTTGTAGCAGTTGCTCCTTAGAAATTCATTCTTACTACCATTTCCCTACCAATCACTGTCAATGAATTAATTCACACACCTGCTTCCACTTCACTAAATGGTCAGACTGAAATAGAAACTTATTTCATTCCCTAACAGAATAAAAACATGAGGTAACACCTGTTCATACATGAATTTGAGAAAATAGTATTTGTTCATCATTAACATTTAGACACTAACTGTATAAACAACAGCCAATCAGTTATTTTATGTACCAACACCATAAAATGTGTATTATATGTCATATATAGGTCAAGATTGGCACAGAGAAATTTAAGTTCAAAGCCTTGATGTTGACACTTCCATTTCCAGCCCTCACATTAGCTGCCAAAACAAGAGGTCTATATTTTCCTCACCCACTTCTTTTTCATCTTTGTCTTCTTTTTTCGACTTCACTGTTAAGAAGAACATACCTGTAATTCTTTGAGCCAAGAGACCAAAGCTATGTGAATTCATCCTCCTGTATTTTTTTATTTTTTAAGCTGAACTATGTTATCTAAAGAATCCCCATTTTTCCCTGAAGGAAACCTGAGCCTAGCCAAAAAGCAAACCACACAACAGTCAAAAGCTTAGGAATGCAGTTACCTATATGCACATACGTAGTGTAAGTAGTTGCCTTTTAGTTTGTCCATTGGCTAAAGTTTCTTATGCAGGGAAAAAGAAAAAAAAAAGAGGGAGAGAGAGTGAGTTGAAAGAATAAGGTTTGTGCTCTTTGGTGTATTCAGAATACATATCCTGTGTGTTAAAGAAGAAAGTGAAAAAGGGGTGGAAGAATTGCAAAAATAGTGTAAGTAAAGATGACACCATGACAACAAGCTAAGGCACGAAGAGTGGACAGTTGCAGTGGTAGTCTTTGAGCTCTGCGGCCCACTTCCTAAATACCAGCTACAGCTGTTTCAGTCTATTGGAGAGTTAAACCTAGAAATGCCTTCAAGGCAAAGACAAGAATTTTGATTTTTAAGTAGCTGTGAGAAAAGAAGCAAACAAATGGAGATATAGTCCAAAAGCAACAGGAAAGACAGACATGAATAGAAATATTCTGACCCTTACGCGGGGATGACTTTGTGAGTGTGCTGACAGAGAGGAGAAAGATAGCTTTCTAATGTGATGGATCTGACTGAGCAGTTTTAATGTTCTGGGCAGATCTTAAAAATCATCTGAGACCAAAATGAATAAGGACATGTTGGACCTTGGGTGCTCAGAGATGACTTTCTCAATAAAGACACTAATGCTTTGCCAGAGAGGTCATTAGTCAGGAAAGGCTGTCGCCTTTGCTCAGGTAAAATGACTTCAGTGGCGTTAGTGCAGCTATGTACACAGTAGAGAAGAATGATTTGCAGTGACACGCAGGCAGGATAAGCACAGAGCCCTCAAGGGGCTGATTATAATCCACACTGTGTAGTTTTGTGGAGTAAGCAGTACAGGACAGACCCTTTCAGTCTGTTCTGAGTGTACTGTGCTCTCAAAACTCCTGGGGTTCCCTGGCAACACTGTCTACATTTGTTCTCAATATAGCTAGCCGTTATATACGTAGCTCCATGGAATATTCCCAACAGTAATGACTGCTTTCTCAGGAAGGGTTTGTGGAATCACATGTGACTTTGACTTCAACTGAATTATTCATGTGTCAAAAGTTAAACACATGCAGAACCGTGTTTGCAAGAACTGGGCCCTAGTGAATATCTCTGTACAGAAAAAGGCTCTGTTTGCAGCTCTCCTATTTCTGTGTTATATGATGCATATTGCACTGCAAGTAGCGCTTTTCTTTTTTCATTTGGCCAAAATCAAGGCTACTTTATAAAGTTTATTATGAAAGGGACCATAGCTGTTTTGTGGGAGGAAGCTGAATTATTTTACATTTTAGCCATAGGAAACTGGAAAATATTTGCCTTTTTTTTGAGTCATGATTTTCACAAAAGGTGCTAATATCCCTTCACACATGTAAAAATTCTAGATTTTCATGTTTCCACAACACATAACACTCCTCTAAAATCTGCTTTTTAAAGGCATGCTTATTTATCCAAAAAGTTGTTGACATTTTTGTTCTAAAATTAAAATGCTCAAAACAGTAATCAGTCTTTCCTTATAAGAAAAAGAATCCTGAAATAGTGAATGCAAATGACTAGGCCAAAACTGTATATCTTGAGGTATCTTAATACATCTGAAAAGCCTGGATATACATGCAAAATCCCATTTACCAACCACAGCTGGTCTCATGTGAGTTTCTGTCCTCTTATTAACTTAGGAGGGAATTCCATTAGCTGGCAATCCATGCACAGGGTGTTTACATACTTTTATATTGCTTTGGCTCCTTTTACGGTACAACTGAGGAGCAACCTTAAAGCTAGGAAAGAGAAAAAAAAGCACATTAAATATTTTTGCTTGACTGCATCACCCCTTTCAGCCTCTCACCAACGGTGGACATCGAGAAGGCAGCAGCAGCACTGAAAAGATGACCCTTGCTTGGCAAGAGATAATATTGCCAGATATAAGGACAACACAAAATAAACTCAGATCCAGCCTGAAATGTCAACAAATGGCACATCATGTGCCTTTGCGCCTTGCTGGGTCATTTAGCTAGAGTAACGTATGCATGATAACACTGCTCCAGATTTTGCTGTGATTCCACTCCAGCCACTGCCAGCTCCCAATTTTTCTCACTCATAAATGTATTTGTGACTACACCCTGGCCTAGTTCAACTGAAGCCTTCACCCCCCTGAAGATACCTTGTTCACCACTCTGTCTCCTGAGAGGTAATTTCAAAACCACGTCTGGGGAGTTTCTCTCTTTAACTGAATTTATTTCACAGTCTCTTCAAAAAAACACTGAAAAATAGCTGACATAAAGTCCAATTATTTCCTATTCTTGCACTTGCTCAGTCATATCCCTCTGTGCCAAAATGCATGTTATAAATAGACATAAATTTTGCTTATAGTTTTGCTGGCACTCTCCTGTCTATAGTCAGTTCAGATTCTCAACAGAGATGATCACTTCCTTCCACAAATTCATTGTATAAGTCCAGATTTGATTCTTATCAAAGTGAAATAGCAAAATCCTGATTATTTAATTTTCAGCATTGGCACTAGCACAAATAGTAGCTTTTGTTTTGTTTTGTTTTGTTTTGTTTTGAGATAGATGACAAGAAATAAAAATAAGAAAACTGCTCTCCATGAATTCCCTTCTCACTGCATGCACAGATACACACTTAATGCTCTTTTGTCCTGCTTGGTGCAATGCACTGCAGTGACTCTCAGAATTTATGGGTAAATTCTATTGTCTTAAAATAACTAAAAAATCCTATTCTATTTTTTATGCACATTTATTTTAGGCCAAAACAGACTTAAATATTACCCCATTCTATAATAAAATAAAAGGAACTTCTGATGTTTGGATGTAACGGAGGCAGAATGGAGAAAAAGATTTTCATTTTGTGGAAATCTCCAGGTTTTGACAGCTACTTTGACACAATAGGAAATAAGGCCTTTGGAAAAAAGATGGAGGAAAAGAGAGAACACAAAAGGTTGCTATGATGTGATAGATCAAAGTTTAGCTTTCTCATTAGAATTAGGCAGATTGCTCTGAACTCTGCAGTCTCTCTTTTATCTACATTAGAAACTCCATTCAGGATCTAAAAGATCTTCCTAAAAAAAATGTTAACCGAAAGAAACAAAATTCTGCAAAAGGCATTGGTTACAACAAACAATCTTCTTACAGAAGTGGTGACAACCCTCTGCATTTGATACCTTTTTAAAATGATGTGTAAATGCATGAGAAAGAAAGATAATGAAGCCACAAATACTATTTCTCCTTGAATATTCCATGTTAGAAAAATCCATGTTAGAAACAGAAGATACACAGCGCACATCTCAGTCTGTTTGGTGTGCCAATGAGCTATGCTAAGAGACTTGACTTTAATCCAACTTATTTCAGCCTGCCATGTCTGTTAATTCTTATCTGTGTCGCTATCGATCATGAGACAAAGTTCACCAGGGCAGCCTTTTCAGAAACAACCTTATAAAACAGCAAAGTACAAGTTACTTTGAGAAGCAGGTAGAGAAAATGAATAAGGTGGTAGATGTAGGCGCGTGAGTGCGTCTGAGGATCATCAGAAGCGAAATGCTACAGTCCTAGCTAACCCAGACCATGGTGACAATAACATCTCCTTCTGCCCCCCCAAACCAACTAATTCTTAAAGTGGTTCAGGCCCTTCTGAAGCTGAAAACCTGCAGGTGGCTAATCCGCTCTGAGTTAACTCTATGCCAGAGTTTCCCATTGGATAGGAAAAGCTCTGTCAGCGTGGTATAGAGCTGCACAGAGTAGCAGCAGCTGTGTTCCACTGTGCAGGAACAGCACCAGACAGAATATCAGGGAGAAATACAATTCTACCATTGAATACTAGATACCGTTCAATGAAAGTTTCACTGATAATCTCCAAGGGGAGAACAGGTTCATGTAAAAGACAAAATTGCTGAATGGGCCAGGAGCTCTCCTCCCACTCTGACTGAGCACGGATTAGATGTCCTATAGACCCACAGTGCCTCCTCAGAAATTGCTTTCACCTGTTCTCATTGATTAATAATGCTTCATCTGGTAAATGTCATTTCAATAAGTAAAAAGGCTTTGTTCCTTTACTTCTTCACCCCTCTTACCTCATACTTTCTGCAAAGTCAGCCATGGCAGCCTCACCATCTTCAAATACTTCCATTCATTGTCTCACCCTTTTTAAAGCTACCACTAGCGGAGAGCTGTCAAAGTTTTCTCATGGCAGTAAACATGCATCATGTATCTTTTCTCTTGAAGTCATCTGAAAGTTCTTATTTTCTACCCAAGCCACAAATACCAATTCCCATCTATGTTACAGCATACACCTTTATCTGTGGTCTCTGACTTACGATCTTGGCCTACTTTTCGAACTCTTAACTTTTAGGGTAGGGAAAGCGTTTTTGTTGGGATCTTGAACAGTTTCAAGCTCATAGTTGATAATCAGCAAACTAGAAATAACAGTATTTTTATTGCACACAAAAGCTCAGAGTCTATGGCCTTGCATCTTGGCTCATGTCTTTAGCTGCCATGGGTTTGCAGATGCCAGAAGTCAGTCTCACCCAAGGACAGTCTCATTTTGCTGGAAGAGGAGTTCACACTGACTCTCAGCCAGGACTTCATCCCGGGGCAAAGAAGCTTCTTGCTTTGAGTGTTCCAGCACTTCCTCTTCTGTCTGGGACTTCTCAAACATCATGAATAAGGAATGTATTAGTGGCTGTGAAAGCTAAACCAAGCTTTTTGCCTCAAAAAATGACTTGGTGTCAATGCTAGTGATATTTGGCACTTTGCTTAAAACACAAGTTACTTGAAGTGGCTACATGATACCTTGAGAGTTGGAAGCCAATTTTTATTTTAAGGCTATTGGAAAAAAAAAAAAAAAAAGTCAAAAATGTGCCCCAAATCAACCCTAAGGACTTAAAATCAGAAGACAATGAAAATATCCCTTCCAACATTTTTTTTATATAATGAATTCACTTTTTTTTCAACTGATCATACTTTTTGAGGACTGATGCATGCAAACTGGATGTTTGGTGCTGGCAAGGGTATATTCAGTAGACAATTAGTCAAAATTTTAAGTATATAGGACCTGAGATGTAGTATACTGCCATGGTCTGAGTAAACCAACAGTGTAGTTTGGCACTGGAATGGAAAGTAAATGTTGAAATTCTGACAACAAGCAACTATGCTTGCATACACATGCTTATTTGGATGTATTTATTTTCTATTAGACAAGCTTCCTCATACTAAGTAATGGGTACTTCATTTGTAATGGAGAAATATTATCCTCTGTTTTAGGAGGACTTTGAAACATGGACTTTTGTAGGCTGAAAAATACTTCAGTAGTAATATCAAAACATGCTTGCCCCTATTCTGAAATACTTTTTGCAGCCACATCTGGCCCGTGTTCGAGGGTAGACCAAACTCGGGAGAGTGGCTGACACTCCGGAGGGCTGTGC
Organism: Nothocercus julius; assembly: GCA_013398735.1. NCBI lineage: Eukaryota > Metazoa > Chordata > Aves > Tinamiformes > Tinamidae > Nothocercus > Nothocercus julius. The sequence goes on from VZSV01000014.1 coordinate 581,149, forward strand.
TGCCATTCAAAGGGACCTAGACAGAATGGAGAGTTGGGCAGAGAGGAATCTCATGAGGTTCAGCAAGGACAAATACAGGGTCCTGCACCTGGGGAGGAATAACCCCAGCCACTAGTACAGATTAGGGGGTTGGCCTGCTGGAAAGCAGCTCCATGGAGACAGATTAGAGAGTCCTGGTTGACAAGTTAATCATGAGTCAGCAGTGTGGCCTCGTGGCCAAGAAGGCCAGTGGGATCCTGGCCTGCATGAGGAGGAGTGTTGCCAGCAGGTGAAGGGAGGGGATCCTGCCCCTCTGCTCAGCTCTGGTGAGGCCACACCTGGAGTATTGGGTGCAGGTCTGCGCTCCTCCATGCAAGAAGGATGGGGAACTTCTAGAGAGGGTCCAGCGCAGAACAACAAAGATGATTAAGGGACTGGAGCATCTATCGTATGAGGAAAGACTAAACAAGCTGGTCCTGTTTAGCCTGGAGAAGAGAAGCTTGAGAGGGGATCTCATCAGTAAGTACAAATACCTGAGGGGAGAGTGTAAAGAAGATGGGGCCAAACTCTTCTTGGTGGTGGCCAGTAACAGGACAAAGGGTAATGCGTATAAATTAAAACACAGGAAGTTCTACCTCTATATGAAGAAGAACTTCTTTACTGTGAGGGTGTCAGAACCCTGGCACAGGCTGCCCAGAGAGGCTGTGGAGTCTCCTCTGGAGATCTTCCAAACCTGCCTGGATGCCACCCTGTGCTCCGTGCCTTAGGTGTCCCTGCTTGAGCAGGGGGGTTGGACTAGATGATCTCAAGGGCTCCCTTCCAACCTCAACCATTCTGTGATTCTGTGATATTAAGCTACCATCTTTCCATTTTATCAAATATTGCCATTGATATATCACTTAATAAAATGACACTATCTGTAGAAGAAAATCTCTCAGGAATGAACAGGTTGCAAAAATTAAGGAGGCATATAGTAAGCACTGAAAATAAGCAAGCACTGTTGTTTGGATGTTTAATGCAAAGGGATCGCTGGTCATACACAGATATGTCAGTAGAGTGAACTACCAGCAGGACTTGCATTCACAGGAGCCATATAAACACGAATTAAGCTAAGTTTTTTTTTTTTTTAAGGTAAAGAATGTTGTCATTATGTATCCATACAGCATGATATGTAGGAGGCTGTATGGCCCCCTTTGCATTTTTCCACTTGAGGAATACAGCACAGAATATTTTGCTCACATTTTGAGAATGGTTGCAGCTGTGTCAGATTTTGATTTTTTGAGAATGCTAAGAGGAAAATAAATGAGGTTATACATTCAGGACACTGTCAGTTATTTCCAGTTTCTTGGGATATTTACAGCTTGTGTCAGAACACAGAGGAATAGCTTTTCTTTTTATATCTTGGGAAATTTCTAATTCACCTAAGGATCTCAGCTATCCAGCTGGGCCAGATTTGAGTCCTTAGTTACCATGGTAGTTTCCCTACCATTTTTTTTTGTATCAGGCTATCACATATGTTGGATTCCTGTCGGCTGGCATTTCACCATCTATTTCAGTAACAGTATCAAGCTTAGTTCTATAGCTGCCTAACCTTCCTTTGAAGAGTATTTGCAGAGATGAACAAAGAACACAGGAAGGCTTTCAATAATGGTACTTGTGGCAAATACAGTAGGGTGAAGCAGCAGGGAATGCTTGCTTTTTTTACCTTCCTGTTGCATTTTTCTCTAGCAGTCAGCTCAAGTGAGGTCATGCAATCTGCTGACCAGCTGGCATTCCCACATCAAGTTTCTTTAAAACTATCATTTAGACTCATGCCAGCTGCTGCTGTCGTTACTTTTCTACAGTTTTTGCAATTCTGTTTTGACTGAAATCCAAAAGCAAGGCAGTTAATTCAAAAATACTTGGTGGTGGCACTGTAAAACTCCAAACATCCAACAATAACTAAAAAACTTTGAAATACTCATTGAAAGCAATGTCATTCTGTATTTGCTAAACTAAATTACAGAAAATCAATGTTAAGATAAGTAGTGTCCAAATACTAAGAATGTATGAAGATTTATTTCATGTTTATCATGTTTATATGTAAACAAATATATAACATCTACATCTTCTCCTCATTTAAAAAAAAAAAAAAAAACAGTTACAGAATAGTTTGCTTCTTGAAAATGGTTGTCTTCTATTTTACATATAATTTTTATATTCCTCGCAGTTCTAACCTAATAATGTCGAACTGAAAATACATTCAAAAACAGAAGGGGAGGAGAGTTTCCACCCCATTGCTTCATTCAGGATTGCTTCATTAAAATTCAGATAATTAAAAATAAAAACTTCTTTTTACATTAGACATCAAAGTTTCAGAGTATTTCCCAGTGTAATTTCATGTTAGTATCAAAGTTAAACATAAGCTATTTTGCATAATAACAGAGGTACTTTTTTAATGACTATCAGTTGTCAAACAGAAATTGTGTAGCTGCTGGTGCTCATGTGGATGACAAAACTACCTTCAAACATCACTGGATGTTATTTATCTGATCACCTTAGGAGACTAGTACTTTGATTGCATAAAACTTTCAGTAAAAAGCAAAAAAAACTACGTCACTTACTACTGAAATATATGGCAGCATGGCAGCACAGTGCAGACATTTAAGAATTACATTACCCGCTTGCCAATGATTTCACATTGATGTAATTACGCTGCACACTTTTGTGCGTTATGCTTTTGTGTTTACTTTCATGTACACTTCCATCATGTCTGCGATGGAATAACAGAATATTGAGTCATTATTTTGTATATTGTAGAAATGCAGTAGGAATGGGATAGAAGAGAGAGACTAAAGTACTATCAAGGTAGAATTCAGACCTAGATTAAAGTTAGACTTCACACCTGAACAAAGTTTGTATTTGTGCTGGAAGCTAAGCTCAGAGTAGAGTGCAACATCACACTTGAGACAGAACCAAAAATCTCATGAGCTGTCTTAATAAAGTTTCAACTCACAAATCCCTAGTATTTCTATTTTCCTGATCTACCAGAACTCCAGTTCATAAAAAAACAGCATCATACTGTAAAACTAATGGGGTAAATCAAGTTACACTGGTCGGGAAAGCTGTATCCCTTCAAGTTTTGATTCAAGCAGAAACAAACATATGAAAGCAGGCTGGGTCTGAGAACCGCAATGAATTTAAGCCTCATTTTCTTGCCTTGGAAAGTCCCTTTCCAAATTCTACTTGAGCAACCTGCACTTAATAAAATCTCCGAAACGCAGAAACTGAAATTTCAAGGACTTCCTTTCTTACATCCCAGAATAGCCTCTCTGTAATTCAGCTTCCAGAAATTGCCATCACTTTTCTACTTTCAAATGAAAACACTGTTTTTTCCCCCTTGCCTCTTTCTTGCTCTGCAATATTTTAATTCTCTAGCTATGTTATTTAACTTGGTAAAGTGTTTGTCCGGGGCAGGACTTGGAATGAAAGACATTATAGAACTTAACATTCTATAGTATTGCCTCATACTTCTGTGAATAGATAATATCATTGACACAAATGGCTGAACAAAAAAAAAAAAAAAAGTCATGAGAACAGAAGACGTGTGGGCACTGAAATATTTCAAGAATTGAATAATGCTTTCCTTTCAGTGTTTAGTCTGACAGATGACACTGCATCTTGAACTCTTCAGGACTGAATGATGGAGAAGATGAAAAAGCCATTTGAGAAATGTCTTTGTTATTCCAAATCCCTCATTCTACACTCCAAGAGTGTGTCCAAGTTGGGCATAATGTTTCTTTCACTTACGGAAATGTATAGTTCACAGAAATAGTACTGGTTGAGCCTCATCCTCCCCAAATAATGACTGCAAGTTTAAACTGGTCTTTGGGAATAGAGATCTTCAGGAAATGTTATTTTATTGTAACGTCTAACTGTGGATTCCAATGATATATGTAATTGGAGAAGCCTGTGGTTTTTCTCAGGATGGGAAAATCTCTAGTGTTTCTGACTTTGCATTAGGCTTAAATTGGCAGCCAAAAATCTTCAGATTTCTAGGAAATATCCAGATTTTGCTTGCTGTGAAAAGCAGGGCCAGAATATGGAGCTCCTACTTAAGAGAAGCGAGCAAGACTACTCACATGTTTGTCTCTTAACTTTGCACGAGCCCAGGAAATAAGAAATTAGGCCTTCAACATATATTTGTTTATGGAAGCCCTTGTCCTCTTAGGACTGCAAGTGTGCAGTTCAGCGTGTCTGGGGCTGGATGATGCACACACTACCTGTGGGCTCGGAGGCTGTCCTGGCTGTGCTGGGAGCCAGCACTGCCATGGGATGTGAGCTGAGGGCCCAAGCGCCAGGTCTTGTCCCCTCTCAGTGCTAGCTGAAACAAAGTACAGAATGGCAGCTAGCTACTTAAGGCATATAGTTATTTTTAAGGGTGCATTGCAGCAAAAAGCAGATGGAGAACATCATTGGTAGACAAGAACATCTCTCTGCTCTATTCCCAAAGAGCAATTTGTTTTGTCTTTTAGCGCTTTCTTCCTATTTAAAGATAGCACATTGCACTACACCAATTACAGGTAGAGTAAAGGTGCAGTTCACTGAACCAGGAAATTAATATCATCTGTGCAGATGTTTCAAGGTGTGCTTAAAATGCAGTCCTGATGAATAGGACTTTTTTTTTTTTTCCCCTTCTCTTTTACTTATAGTCTCATTAATTATACTTTTCAAAACACTTACACCCTTGGAATTCAAAACTCCTTGCACATAGTAGTGATGTTAAGTCTAAGATAAATGTAACTGTTCCTAGTTTGCAAGTGAGGACTGTGAGGACTAGGGAAGTCAATGGCTTCATTTTCAATAGCTTTCTCCTCAGCCCTGAACATTGATTACTGTAGACATAACTACTCAAGGAGGGCAAAACCCACAAAGATCTTCCCCTTTTTGAAAGATTAATGAAAATTTCTTTTTTTGTTTTGCATATGTTTGCCTGAAACACACCAAAACCAATACTAGTTTTCTTACAAGCTACAGATTCACAACAATTTGTTTAAGAAACACATTTTTCATGCTGGCACTAAATCATCTTCTTGGAGCTTGCAGCTGCTGAATGTATATTCTGTATATTCTGAGCACTGCCATCAGCTGGACCAGGATAAGCCAGACAGACTGGTTGCCCTGGAGTCTATGAGCCTAGAAACCTTCAGGGATGCACCGCAATATGGAAGCTGGAAGTCATGGGAATCCTACTAGAGTCAGAAGTTCCAAGGTCCTCCGCTATATTCTGTGCTGCTGACGTCTAGGCCAATTGCAGACCAATTACGGTCAATTTTAACAAAAGTTCTCTGTAGCACAGGGCACTTTTAAAAATAAGGAAAGGGAAATGTCTGAAAAAATACCTAAATTTCAATTTCAGACCAAATAGATTTTGCCTTTGAAAGTGCATTTATTATACTATACACAGATCTTTCCCATCAAAAAAGCTAGGCCACAAGTGCTACAAGTTATTTTAAGAATCTACCTACAGCTTGGTTAAAACTTTAAGTTCCTAATACCCTACAACAGAATATCATTTTATATAGAAGTGGCAGCACTGTGTTTTCAAGAGTGAATATGGCTTGTAAAAGCACCTGTTTTTCCTTTGCAGTGCCGCATGCAACAGCAACTGTGTGAGCCAAGTTATAGAAATTTTCCTTTCCAATAAAATTGAAACCTGACATGGAAAATTACTGCATGAAAAAATGAGACCTTAGAGCTGAATAGAAAGATTTCAAATAACCCAGGGAAATTGCCTATTAAAGTAATTAAAAACAAAGTAATACAAGTATGCTTTGCTATGACCCAAACTGTGATGATTTAAAATCGCTTAGAACTGCTTGGGTAAAAACTATTTTTAAACTAGGGTATCTATAAAACTGTTACTAAAATATTTCAGATGCTGTTATACACACTTGCTACACTTGGCTGGTTTCAGGTAGAGCAGTTTTGGTTTTCATCTGACTATGCTTCTTGCTTACACCTTAAAAACAGCAATAATCTCTGACATATCAAACAGCACCACCAGCTTGTAACAAACACCATATACTGGGTGGCATAGGATTAATTTGTCCTCAGAAGGGCCATTCTTTGCGTTAAGGCAAAGAGAGTTTGCAGACAGTTATGAAATAGCAAATCTAAAGTTCTTTTTTTTCCTTTTTTTTCTGTTCTGATCTCCACCTCCCCAACGAGGGATGCCACCACAGGATGGGAGGGACCTTGCCTGCAGTTTGAGTTGCATGCAGAGCTGGGAGGGCTTTTGCAGCCCACGCGGGGGACGAGACCCCTCACTGTAGGGCAGCAGGTCGGGGCGGGCGGCAAGGCCAGAGCGCAAGCCCAGCCCTGGACGGGCTCCCGCGGTTTGCTGACCAAGAGCTGCAGACGCTGGAATCTGCGGGCGGCCGGAGCCAGACGCTGCCTGGCAACCGTACATCTGGCCAGGTTCAGAGTCCAGGTCAGGTTCAAATTCTCGGAGAGTTTGTTAAATCTGAGACATTTTGGACAAGACATTCAGGACTCAACAAAAAGGCATTTTTAAATGAAATTCTTTCACCGTGCAATTCACAACAAATACTAACTGTGAGTTAGCTCATTATGTAAACAGCAAAGAGCTGAATTTTGGCTGTCTTCAATACCTCTACACTGTGGCATTTTTTATCCAGAATATCACCATTCAGTTTAGTGCTAATTAAGTTTGTTCTTTCTCTTGATACTCACCTGAGTATTATCACATTACTGGATATTTTTTTTTTTACATTCAGCGATATTGTTACCCACAAAACTCTCTGACATAGGAAAAGTTCATACTTGGCCCCATTTTAAAACCAAAGGGAAAAAAAAAACACTGTCTGTAAGTTATAAAGTTCGTACGGGGTATCTATGGATGCCCTTGAACATCAGCCTAACTTTCTGGAGGCACCATTCCTATCAGGCAGACTGACCTTAGCATTTTTTTAACCTTTATCTCCATTTTTTTTCCCCCCTCCCTGCAGTAGTGTAGTTTCAACTTCACATTTCCATCTTTCAGCTGCATGTATTTAATTATGAGTCACTATCCCAAAAGAAGAACAAAGTTGTTATACTTCTCTGTGAATTTGCAGAATGTTTATTCTGATTATGGATACATGAATGAAAATAATGCATGAGCATATAAATAGAAAATAAAAGCTTTATTGTGGATTCTCTGGAAGTCTGGAATGCCTTTCAGACAACAAAAAGGAAAACAAAACAAAGCCTTGATTCCAATTGATAATTGTTTGTCCTTTCTAGTTTTTAATCCGTTGCAGAGAAAGATGATAAAATATGCTTGACACAAGTGTAATAACCCAAATCTTCTATTAACTCCATTTTTATTTTAAAAATATTCCAACAAAATTCATCCAAACATGAGGCATAAAGGTACTAAATTAATCAACATATAAATGAGAATAGCTAAGATTTATCAGTGTCAAATGCTGAAATGATTTGAGAATTTAGAGGATTCTTAATATTATTATTATTTTGCCAGAAATAAAACAGCATTTTTCACTTTTATTAGCTGAAAGCGGATATTGAAATAGGATCACTTCCTACAGAGCTGACTTTGATGGTCAAAAATACGTAAACTCCACTCTGAGAGCTTCTTTTCCCTTGAATTACACAATGTTTTCTAGCGGATAACGAGTCCTCTGCAAGGGACTTTCCAGACCTGTTTTCTGTGATTGCAAGTTTGATTATTCTGTGCCCCAGATACAGTATCTCCAAAATCTGGAGAAAATTATTCTCATTTTTAGTTTGGGAGTAGTGGTAAAGAGGGCTTCCAGAAAACAAAAATGAATAAAAAAAAATCCGAAGTGTTGAAATAACACTAGAGTATCTCCTAGTAAACAGCAGAATGGAGCAGAGATGCGGGGGACGTAGCATGTCTCTGTAAGTACTGACCCTTCCTAGGTTTCAGCAAGGTTTGCATCCTTATTCTGGTCACCCAGGGCCCTCTGAGGAGACCCACACATCGCTGCTACATGGGCGGCATGGGGGATGCTCCCCGCGCCTGCTCCGGGATAGAGCTCATGCTCAGGAACAGAACCTTTTGTTCCAGGAGAGGAAGGGCTACAGCGAGCCCTAATCCTCTGTTTGTGGCATCACAACCGTATCCACAGCAACTACATGTGATGTGATATAGAAAGGAATGTGACTTCAAGTGCCAGGAGCTGATGAATGACCCAGGAGCAAAAAATCCTGTTGTCATGCAGATCCCCCCAGCTATGGTGTAGGTATGTATGAGGCAAATGAGATAGGGAACACCTCTGACACAGGAAAAAGATTGCTTTTCAGGAAGTTTCATTCCTGCCTCAGAATACGCATTAGCTGCTAGAACAAAACACTCTAAGGGATGGAGCAAACCAAAGATGGGCAACTCCAGCAGCAGAAGAGTCTCCAAGAACCCTCTGTCAGTTACTCGCTGGCTCTTTACTTTAAAAAGTCAGTGATAAATATGGGTAACAAAACCAGTTCTCTGTTTTTTTTTTTTTTTTTTTTTTGGGGGGGGGGGGGGGTTGACTGTGTTTTCAGTGCTTACTTATTATCTGTGCTGAATAAACAACATAGATGAGAAAACCAAGGATAAATCCAAAGCCTGGAGAACAGTAAACTGCTTAGAAACTGGCCTTCTTTGGCTTTGGGCAAGTTCCCCAACCCACCTCTGATTTGTCTTACGAGTCTGACAAAGAACTTTTTGTTGTGTGTCTCCACAATACCTAGCACAATGTGGCCCTGATCCATGACTGGAACCTCTAGGCACTGCTGCAGCACAACAAGCAATAGCTAGCAGCCAAAGACGTTGCTGGGAATTGCTTAGTAGGCAAGCAAGCTTCTTATAGAAGTGTGCACTGAGCACTTATTCAGTTCACACAGCCTGGGGCTTCAGCATGTTCTTTGTTGAGAAAAGTAACCATTGGAAATATCTCCTTGACCCTGAATCAGGGCCCATAAGATGGAAGATGTTAGAGCTACTTCTCTTTAGAGTAGTAGAGCACTGCATAGTAGAGCACTGAGTGAGTTTGGTGTGTGTTTGCCCAAGGATGCTCCAATAACGCCACGGTAAATATGTAAATCACCCATGCTTTGAGCAAATATATACTATAAAATCCTTACATGACCTGTCCACCTATTTGTGTGGTGCATAGATATATAAATATAAATGAAAAAAATCTGCTGGTTCAGGAGTTGGACTGGTACACTGCAAACTTGTACTTGATTTCTGGCTCTCACATAGATATTCGTGTGCCCTTTGGCAATTCACATTTTTTTCTTTTTCTCCTTAAAATAAAAACAACAGTGCTTTGCTACCTCGCCAGTACCATCAGGATTCCCAAGCCCTAAGAAGAACTTGGATGCCACAGGGACATGGCCAAAAAGTTTCATTGAAACCTAGACACATTCCTCCCTGAACTTTGAGATGAGAACTGAAGTTGTGGTTTTACAAAAAACAATTCTCAGATTGCATCTTTTGTAGCCTGTTATTTTTTTTCCTCCTTACTACAAATGGGACTATTTAAAAGTATTACATGATTTCATTAATTCCCCAGCTCCACAGATTTCTGCCACTCTTCACTAGATAGAAAACACTGTCAGTTTTAATGAGTACAGATTGTGTGAAAAGTGAGTAATAATCTCAACTTTTGAAAAATACAGCTGCCTGTCTAGGCACACACCCACAGGGAGAACATCCAGCTAACTCCTTCCAGATCCTTAAATGTATTGCACACCAAACATAAAACAAGTTTGTCAGTTAAACTGCATCAGCAGAGCCGCTTTCTGGAATGCCTTCAGTATCAATTTTAAGTAAGTACAGACAGCTTAACGCACATCAGTTCTACCAATATTCTTCATCTGAAGAAAACTCTTACATTAACTTTTACATCATGACTCTTGTTTTGTTCCCATCCAGGACACCAGGACAAAGTCTGCAGACAAAGTCAACGTATTTTATCAAGCCAACTAGTAGGCAAGCCTTAAAGCACACAAGCCAATCTCCAGACCCCTTTTTTACTGTCACCTTCTTGCACTGTGAACTTTATCTAACAGTCATTTTGCACAGGTGTAAAAAGACATTTCAGCAAAGTCATTCCATGTTGTTACAGCTGCCGTCCACTGGACCAACAAGATGAAAATGCAGCAAAAAATTCCCTGTCCATAATGCTCCTTGTTTCACACTGGTGAAACGTGCAGAGGCAGGGTGGCCAGCCTGCCTAAAGCAGCACACACTCAGCTATGGACTGAAGGTAGCAGAACCCTTGCTCTAAAGCACTACTTTTCACTGCCTTGAACAAAGATTTCTTCCTGAGAAAAACTATGAGCCTTGCTCATCCTGTTTACTCATACACCAAGAATTTCTTTAATGCGTATGGAGATGCACAAAATGTTTTTTTCCTATCTTACCAAGAGAGACACCAAAGCTTCAATTCTGTTTCCAACTGTTAGCTGCTTTCCCACCCATCCAGCTGTTGTTCCTGTCTCCCACTTAGCTCTTTCATAACACAGAGCAGTGTTATCCAACTTGACTAATCTCCTGCTGGTATCTTGCCTCTCTCTACAGCTATCTCTGTGTTCTAGGTCCTGTGGCAAACAGTTCAGGTATTCACTGAAAATTCAGTTGGGACAAGGGGTGTTCAGAGAACCAGGTTATCAACAGGGTCAGACACAATTGCAATAGTGCTGGCAAGATTGGGGAGGGACTGTTCAGCACTGCAATGCCTCTCTGCTTACATACGGGTGGCTGCCCCACTGTGTAGCAGAGATCTTTAGCATTTCAGCTGTGTATTTGTCTCTCTTGTCAGAACCAGGAGATAAAAAAAGTATGTAAAAAAAGCAGGGGTCTAACCTGTATCTTCAGTATGCAAATGAAGGGGTTCTCTGTCGTCCACTTAGGGGTAGATCTACCCCATGGTTAGCAATAGGCACACAGTGCAGTCATTAGGAGGGTGTTTTAGGCCATGAGAGTACCTGTAACAGTTTAGAAGATACAGCACCATTAATGATTTTTTCAAAGTCAGACCCAACTACAACTGTTTACAGAGCCCTTTCTCTCCCCCTCAGAGTCTTTGGCTTAATTCCCATCGTTTCCGGGACTGGACCCAATTATGCCACTGACCGCAGCATTTTAACTGCTCAGTGCAATTCCATGGCAAGGACAGGGAACTCCCAGAAACAAGAAAAGGCTTGATTTGCTCCATGCTGTACCTGGAAACAGTTCCCAGCGCAGCATGTTATGCCAAATAACTATGCTTCAGAGTAGCCAGTTAATTTGTGCAATTCTAGATTAAAACAAAGACTATTCCTTTTCTTTTTCAAAAGCATTTTTTCCAGGTAAAAAATGTTGGCAGAATTTCTTTTTGGCTGAAAAGTTAGAGCTCTGTAATCTTTGCTCTAATATTTCCATTAACACAATGCTAGAGACATTTTAAAGGCGGGGGAGGGAAAATTGGTGGTAAGGGTGAAAGAGGATAGCAGGTTAGAAGTGTTCCTTCTGCCTATCAGCCAAACCTTCAATTCTTAGAAAAATCCTATGTTATCCCAGGTCTAACCTGTCTCAGCAAGTGTGCTTACTCACAGTGGCAAACAAAGGTGCTTCAAATACACTGCAAGAAGATTTATTGACTTGCTTCATACCATGAATTCAGTTTATATCAACACTTGAATAAGTGCTAAATTATTCACCGTTTTCCTTGGATGATCTCCTCTTCTACTCAAGATTCTTGCGAGCTTTTCTGTCATCTATGGAGGACCATAATTTATTCACAAACGAGGAAAAGAATACAGGACTGCAGTGAAACCCTCCCTTAAAAATTGTTCAGAGGCATAACCGAGTATTATACAGTTCAGTAAGTGCAGAGCAAACACAGCAGCATGTGATCACAGCAGAAGGAATGCTCTGAGGAACAGAGCATTTCAGGAGGTCTTAGTCAGAAGAAAGCGAGGTGAGATTTGTATGAAACATCATTTGTAGTAAAACCTTTGGCAAATTCTGAAATGAAGACATGAATTGAAGGACTAGCAGTGGTTAAAATTATCCAAAATAGGTGGAAGCTGGCAGGAAGGTACGTCTAGATTTTGTGCAATCTGTAAGATTAACAGGGGCGTCAAAGACGTAGGGCAACTGTGGGAATGTTTGATAGTTTTCAAGCCTTAGGTTTTCAAGTCTCAGGTTACAGAAATGTCATCACATTAAATAAGCATCATCTTATGGAGAAAAATGGGCATACATAGACTGTCATCACTGTGATTTACCTATCATGGCACAGCACTTTTGAAAAGCTGTATCACTATCAGTAATGCAGTCAGGGCTTCATGGATAACCTGTCTTCCATTTTTTTCAGTGTTGTTCTTTCTTTTTCACTGCTTCTTTCAGTTCCTAAAAACCCCTTTACTTGCCCAGCACTCATGTCCTCTTGTCTTTACCCTCTAACACTTACAAGACAATAAACTGCACAGTTCTAGGTCTGACCATTGTAAAAGGATTCAGTCAGCCCAACCCAGGATTCTGAGCTGAATTTCTTGGAAGACTAGCACTTGCAGGTCTAATGCTTAAACAATTAATCAGTGTTTTTTCAGAGATGAGGAAATCCTCTAAAGGACTTTAATCCAACTAAAAACTTAAGTAGGTGCCCTACTTTAAACTATGAGTCTCCTTTGTTGAGTAGAATAAGGGATTATAGCCAGGAATATATTCTTTAAGGCCACAGAGGAGTACAGAAAGACTAGGCAGGAATAAGACACAAGATTTTGACCCTTAATTGCTTGTTACTATCACTTTTAGTTCAAATTACTCCTCCATTAAAAAGCACTAAAATATAATGTATATGTATCACTTTTCTATTGGCTGGTGGAGGTAGACAGACCAGACCTCAAAGAAATCAGAGAAGAACAAAGCCCATCATTCTTTAATGAATTCTAATCCTTTCCCAAAGAGAAACTGTAATTTGTATAGAAAATGAAGATTTATTTTTTCTCTCTCATAATCCTGGAGAATTCAAGTAGGCAAAAATCGTTATCTTTGTTGTCACCAGCAGTGTCAACAGCACATCAGCGGTATGAATATTACTAGAGTACTGAGCTGACACAGCCTGACATACAAGCGGGCTTGTGCATTCCCCCCTGTGTGGTAATTTGACACACGGTAACTGCTTAAAATGGAGAAATATAAATGATGCTTCCTGTAGCTTTAGACAGACTGAATACTTCTCCACAGTGCACTTGTTACCTAAACAGGGACCAAATCTTTCCTGTCTTTATGCTTTCCCTGAGGGATTGTGTGGGAATGATGTGTCTTAATATTTTTCTGTTTTCTCCACACCATTATTGCTATGATTTTCTTTTCCTTACTCAGTTTCAAGTCTTTCCTTCTTTTTACCTCTCTTCTTTCCCAATGCTCCTTGCTCAAGTTAAAAGCAAGAAACCATACAGTTTTCCATTTTTTAATTCAAATTTTTGCACATCTTTGCTGTTACTCTTACTAGGACTGCATAATTACACTTCTTATCTTTATCCAGAGGCTCCTATGGCTGAAGGTACATTTATATGCCTCCCAGTTGCAAGGTCAGGTACTTCAAAGAAATATGGACAGAAAGGGAATAACCAGTCAAGAGGAGATGCATCTTTCTAACTCAAGGCAATATCCGTTAGCTTATGCATTGAGATTAGCAATGCCCATACCCAAATATCCCTTCTTTTTTTTCAGCCAGTATCATATAATTGTGAATATTTCTATATCTGTCTTTAACAGTTGGTAGGGTAGGAGAGAAGGGAAAAAATGAAGGTGCAGGAGATGAAGTTCAGACAAGCAGACTTTCTATTTAGTCTTCGCTAAGTATGAAAGGAGCAAAAACTAATATGACCCTAACTAACTGATGTGTCTCATTTAGGTGCCTAAAATCATACAGGGTAAGCCCAAGCCTGTGTGCAGTGCTCCCCGTATCATTTGTTTCACAGGTCTGTGTCGAGATTTGACTTTGCTCCTGGTGCACAGCTCATTCTCCGGCCTGCCACAGAGTTCAGCCACAAGCCTGAAGTGTGTGTGCTACATAGGTACATTGCACAGAGCATTTGTATCTCTGCTTCAGGTGGTTATATTGCTTTCTATTTGCATTTCTGCTTTTCAGAAGCTTTCATTAATCCCTTAGGGAGCAATTTATAGGGCTAATAAAAAGCAAGCTGTAGCCTCTTGATGCCATTTCAGGTCATAGATATGGCAGTTCATTTAAAAGACCAGCTCTCACATTATTTCACCTCCATAAATGAACCCCTGAGGCAACAGAAGACCTCAAAAAACAAATACAGATTTGAAATGAGACAATGGGTCACTTCAGGTTTAAGTGAATATTAAGATATTCTATTTATTCTCCAAAGCCTCATGTATTTTGTGGAACTTGTTTTTCATGTACGCTGTAGAATTTGTATTGTGTACGTTGAGAGATTTTTTTTTCCTTCCTGGTAATGGGGAATCTGTGTTATTTGCACATTGCAAAACTTGTTCCACAGGTATGTTGTGAAATTTTATTGGGCGTTTTACAGTTTGTGATTCATGTCATGTAAATGTTGTTCAGCTCAACTTTGTGTTTTACTGATTTTTGAGTACTCAGTGAATGTGATTTGTTGTTTGATTTTCCTGGGATGCAAGCATAATATTACCGCTAAAGTTAACACAAACTTATATTTTCCACTGAGCCTGCAAGAGATTTCAGAGCATAAACTGCATCTCTGGGTATTCTTTACTATCTCATGCACCCAAGGCTGACTGCCTTGATTAGTTGCTTATGCAACAGAAGTTACTAGAGAGTTCCCACTTGCTATTATCAGAAATTTGTATTTATTTTGATAGTATAAATGAAGTCACTGCAGTAATTGTCTGATTACCCTGTGTTTTGAATGTACAGTAGACACTGCTCACAAGTTTGGGACAACAAACAGACATGCATTAGCTCAAGAAATACGTGTGATTCAAGATACCAATCAAATTCAGCAAGTGTTATCAAAGATACTCACTGAAAGTATTTGTTCCTCTGCATGAACTTACAGGCCTATATTCATTTTACAAAGTAAATCATGCCGGTGAGTTCCAATCATCCTCTGCCTCCTTTCTATTCCTAAGTGACAAAATTAGTCATTATTCACTAGCTAAAGAAACTGTGCACCACTTCGTATTTGAGGGTGAAAAAAGTAGAATATTTCTTAAGGGAGAAGGAGTTGCAAAACTAGCATGAGGAATTTGCTACACGAGTTAAAAGAAGCTGTCTTTCTAAATCATTTGCCCTTCACAGTCTATATCCCTGTGCACAGAACAGAATGAGACTGCATAATATATGATGTACCGCTCATCCCTCTCTTTTCTCCAGTCTCAAGAAAGCCTGAGTAATTACTTAGTTTTATTTTTAAATTGCCACCTTTTTGCTATCTTCTTCTAAAAGATTTTTTTTCTTCTCTTCACTGTTCCTTTTAAATCCCTGTGTTTTTACTGGAGCCATTTAACTCTTTTAAACCAGAACCCATTATTGTTAGTATTTGGAGTACTTTCCAAGTGCAAACTATTGCTACTATTTCTCATGCCCATAACTGACTATACAGTGCTTGTTTCCAGCTGGAGCCAAACAGGAGCATCAAAACACCATAGGAAATCCTTTCTTTGTAATACATTTAGGCATATACCTACTTTTAGGGAGAACTGAATTGCTTGGAAAAGTGCCGAAGCTATTGTGTTCAGCTTTACCAAAAATGAACTTGAATTTTCTTGACATTTGCCTACTGCTGCTATTAACAAAAAGATGATTTCCATGTGAAAAAAAAAAAAAAAAATGAAGGTAATGTCTAAACTGGCTTCCCTTCCAAAAATTGAAACGTTCTTTATCTCATGCATGTCAGTTCTCTTATAAAAAAATTTCACTGAGGAAAGCTGAGTGCAAGTCTAGCCATCAGAAGAAAACTTCTCTCCTGTGGCATCCTGGTATCACCTCTCGAGCATTTGCACCATAGTAGGGTTGCTCTTTGCCTGGCACTTAGAGAATCACTAAGATCTGAGCCACAACTAACAGGAGAGTGACCCTGCACTTACCTTCAGAAGTGAAGGAAGATCAACTATTACTTGAAATTATTAATTTGGAGAAGCAGGCCTTTCCCTTCCGTGATTTCAGAAAGCTAACTCTGGATGGAGGATTTGCTCTCCTTTTCACCCAGCGCTGAGGTTTCTGTGCCTGGGGAAGCAGCGGCTGCCAGGCTCTCCGTGAGGAATCTCGCGCTGCCCTGGGCTATGCCAGGTCACAGCAGGCGGAAGCCATACCCGGCTGTCTGAACCACGACTGCTTCAGGTCACTAGGTATTTGACTTGCGCATACCTGAAGTAATGTGCACAGCATTATAATCACCGCTCTGGAGTCAGACTTGAGCATGTTTTTTTTCCCTCATGCTCACATTCCCATGGGGACCTAACTTGTCAACCTTTTCCTCAATGTGTACATTGCATCTGCTGCCAGTACCTGAGAGATGATGAGCAAGTTACTGGCAGAAAATCCTTTTATTACCACATATTCATATACACCTATGCATGCATATGTATGTACATACTGAAGAGGAATTTAAGCAGATGAACTATAACATTTTTTCAGACCTAAACCTTTACTAGACCTAAAGCAATTTTCATAGTCAGTACAAAACCTTTGAGCTTCAAAAAGATCACCTTGGGGTTCAAGCAGCTCAGTAACTGGAGCTGTGCTCCATACAAATGTGTGTGCGCCCACTGGAGCGCTATGCAGTACACATAGCCCAGGATGCTGGGCCAATCTACAGTCTGACCAGTTAAAATGTGTTTAGGTTTAACTGTGTATAGGCTTTGGCCAGAGGAATACCAGTCCTTTTTAAGCAAAGGATGATAAGGAAGGAAAAATCTAACTCCCTAAAAGCAAAATTTTAAACAGGTAGAGTTGGTTATGAACTTCTCAGTTAAAAAGTGCAATGTCTGAAAATTTCTATTTGTATAAACTGACACTCTTCTTAAAAGTCACATAGCTTCAAAAAGTGGCGTTTTAATCACCAGATGGAAATTTTTACCAGATCAATGTGAGAGAGGATAAGGCCAGAATATGTACCTGGTTGATGTAGTGCTTTTATACAGCATGAGAGAGAGATTTGCCTTCAGTCTCTTTTCCGTCTGGCCAGTCAAAGACTTGAACTTGCCTTTTACATAGCTCACTTGATTGTTCCTCTCAGTGGAATACTGTCTCTTTTATGAATTTGTCCCTTATTCTTGTTTTCTCTAAAACAGAGCATATTTTTATGATATTGGTGAAGAATCAACAAATGACAATTATTCTGTCATTTCTCTGAATAGGACTATCTTTTAAGCCTAGACTTCAAAAGAAAAAAAAAGCTTTAGTTTAATTTCAACAGAAGCAACTATTGTTTAGTCAGCAAATGGATAATTGTCTTCTAATTAATCAATCTGATCTTTCATTTGAACAGGATATTTTTAGAATGGAAAAATTTTGGGAAAGAAAACTTTGTCCCTCCAAACAGCTCTGTGTTTTTCTCAAGCTGAACCAGAAGAAAATTATTTTGAAGTTTCAGAAACGGTTGGTGAACTCATTTCTTCCACCTCTTCTGTGTTGTGTCTGCACTTCTGGGTTCCAGATAAATCTGGAAGCAAATGTCTCTCGTGCCATTTTGGCAGGAACCTTTGGAAAGCTCACAAAAGAAAAGTCTTTTCCAGACTCAGAGATGATTGTAAAACAGCATAACTCGAGCTATTTAAGAAATATGCAATTTCTCTTAGGTTAATGTTTTATGTGCCAATATACATGATTAAGAAGCATTAAATAAAAACACTTTGAACACGAAGCACAGATACAGCAATCACGAAAAATCTGTGGAGATAGATCTGAAGCCAAACCTTTTTATCTGAGGCTTTAAAAAACAACAACAACAAAATTGTTCTAATTGTCACGTACATGTTGCCAGCACACATAATAACTTAGGTTGAGGTAACTGTAGAATATTATCAGGTGGAATGTATACTTTCACATGTAAAAACAGCTTCAAAGCAAATCATACATCAAGGAGGTTATTTCCCACTATGAGATAGGGCATGAGACAGAGATGAAAATTCAAGGGGCCATAGCTCTCAAAACAGAATGGACAGTTATGCAGCAATAAAAATCCTCTACTACAATGGTGAAACAGAAGGGTCTCGTATCCTATTATCTGCCCTTAAAGACTGCTCCCATTTGACTGGGAATAAAGGCAAATAGCCTACTTTTCTCATGAATTTGCCAGGTTATCCAGGCTTATCATTTCTGTTCTCTGTGCCTCAATTTCCTGCGTGTATATTCAACATAATGCTATCAATTTATCTATTTTAATGATCTAAGATCTTCCACATTGATGTAAATGCTGCAATTCCATGTATTTTAAAGAAAACATCCCCAAGCATGTATTTGGGCACCTAGTAGACAGTCTGGTAAAGGACAATCTAAATCTGCAAAGTACATTTCATTATGCAGAAATTTCCACTGATTTCAATGTCCACTGCCTGCCTGCTATCACTGCTTCAAGATTAAAATGGCCGGTAAAATCACTGCTTTGTTAAAGACAAGGAAAGTTAGCTCTGGTTCAGGGCCTGAAGAACATCATGTTCTGGTAAGATCTGATTGTGTTTTCCCAAAATTTTTCCATTCCCTTATTTCTGAGTATTCAAACACATTCAGATTGATTTGACCCCTGCTTCTTACAGGTTCCCTAAATGTTAGGCAACGGTGACACCAATCAATACCAAAGTCATGCTCTGTGCCACTGACCATTCATTCTTTCACTATTTTATACAGAAAACCACAGAAACTCTGAGCAAGAGGAGAGTGCTTGCCTATCACTGGCAAAGGATCCTAGACAGCATCTCTTTGGTTCAGTACAACACAGATCATTTCAGATGGTCATCTCACATAAAACTATTGCAATGGAAAATCACTGCAGTGGTGCAGGATTGACATACTGACCTCTAACAGCAGGTACTGCTGTGTAACAAAAATGCTTGCCTGAACTCGTTCTTTCTTCTCCAATGTGTGCGTTCAAAAGCAAGAGCCCTCCTGTGCTGATTTCCATCAGGAAATTAGAAATCTTAAATCAGACTCGCTCCTGACTGGAAACTAAGTGACTTCCACATTCTAAGCAGTGCAAAGCAAAGTTTCAAAATTCAGGAAGTCAGGTGTCAGCTAAGCTTTCTGAAGTTTACAAATGAATCTTTGATCTGACATCCAGTTTTCAGGAAACAGTATTTGAGAACCATCTTCACTAGACAAAACATTTAAAATAGTAAATCTGTTGCTCTAAAGGTGAAAAAAACAACACAAGACCATCTGCGTCTTGTATAGTCCTCAGCGGAAAAGGTATCTATGGGAGGATTCAAAGATGATCAACCTAAACCAATATCATTTTACATATACACAACATGCAAAAGGCGCACATGCCATAGACCAACATGAAGGACCACAGAGGAGGTATCCAAAGGCAGCAGGGAGAGGCCTCAGGGAGGCTTCCAGGACCGTGATGGAGACGGTGCAGTGGCCGCAGCTTGCTGAAAGCTACTGAAATTATCATTCATGCTAAATGCAACACCTGAAAATAATCTGTGGGCAGCATCTGCAGAAAAAGTAGAGGTAGAGTAAGGTAGAATAAAAAATAGGCATCCTAAAATTCTTTACAGGGACTTAACTTTTTAATCCCCATAGCAAAATGTCAGCCATGAGATATAAACACAAAAACATACGTGTAGGCAGATGTGGGCAAACACATCAACTTCCCCTCAGAGAAACAGGCTCATTGACTCACCCTCCCGTCCTGGCACAGCGTGCCCTTGCCTTAACCCGTTGTGGCGGGAGCAAAACAGAACTGCCTATTAGGGCCGCACGGCCGCGCCAGAGCCGGGCGACTTGCGTGCCAGCGCAGCAGCAGAGAGGGCTGCGCTCCCCGTTCGCAACCGCACCAGCAGAAAGACTCAGGCCCTTCCAGGCCGCCATGAGCTTTTCCCACAGAGGCGTCATGGCGAAGGCCCGCTCCGGGCCTGGCCCTGCCGGAGGGACACGGGTTGCTGCTACTCCTCAAGCCCGCCCCAAAGGGAATACTTTGGCCCCCGGCTTCCGCGCTTCTCCTTTCCTGACAGAAGCCGCCGAGCCCAACGGGCCTTCATGCAGAAGGGCCCCGAAGCGACAGAACAGGCACGGAGCAACGCGAGCGCCTCCGCTGGGGTAACGCTGCTGTTCACCGGACAGACTGGTGTGACCATCGACCTCCTCCTCCCTTTTATTTTCACAGTGAATTGCTGACAAGGTTTCCTGAGGGCCTTTTGAAAGCAGGAGAGGTTAAATATAGGGAAAATATTCTGAAGTAACAAATCCTTAAAGAGCAAGGGCCTCCTGGCTGAGGCTGCTGTAAACCTGCTGTCAGGCGGAGCCTGTGCGGAGCCGACGCTCCCAAGGGGCTCCCAAGGAGGGGGCAGCACTCGCTGCCAGGTCCTCGGCAGCCCCCCAGATCCCTGCCCGGAGCAGCGGGAGCAGCTGCCACCCGCCTGGCCGACACGAGGTGAGCAAAGCGCCGTCAGGAGGCACCCACGGCGAGGAGCAAGGCTCTGGCCGCTTCTTACATCCGCAGAAAAGAACGGCGCTGAGGACTTCGGACATAGGAGGCCCAAGACGAAGCACTTGAGTCACGTTCTGAGAGGCTGTTTTGTGCATCCAAAATACTTTAAGGCAATCCATGCAAATGAAGAGGTCTGTTTTGCTGACCTATCCAATGCATCTGGAACGAGTTTTGTATCGAGACACAGTCTGTACCTCTCAGGGCTGTCTGTGTTTTTAAATGCTGCTTCCTCAGTTACACAGTAGTTGCAGTATTAATTTTTTTTTTCTTTTTACCCAAACGGAAGACTGAAGGTTGAATTCCGTTATAATCACGTGACTGCAGCAGCTGGGGCCCTTGGTTCTGGTGTTCATGATTTAAGCCACCTCTGCTGGGTGATTTGTATGGGAACAGTCTTTGTGGCTAGCACTCAGTCCTTTATAAAATGGACAGAGCATTTTCTCATCAGATAATATTCCATCAAAGAAACTGTAGGAGGAAGGACATTATCAGAAGATTGTGTAACTGGAACCAATTAAAGGTAATATCCTAAATTATTAAAATCACAGGGCTCTTTGACATTAATGTGAATGGGACTGAGACACCAGTCCAACTTTCCATTGCAACCTTTCCATGCTAAAGCAAGCTACACCACCATCATCAGATACCATTCTAGAGGTGCACCCACTTCTTAATGTAAAAAAGAATCCCAAGATATATACAAATGGCATAAATCATGGGCACAATATAGTTCTCAGGTTCCTCACAACCATACTGTATTCTTTTAATAGATGTCATTGATGTGTATCTCACTGATACACATCTAAAAGATGTAAATTGCATCATTCTTTTCCTTACTGACCCTGAAGGCAGACCTTTGCAGTGATTTAGCTGCACATAGCAAAAGCTAAAGGTTTCTGACCCATGAGAATATTGTACAGAACTGAAACGGCAATGAGCCTTTTCAGGTCACCAGAATGTGCTGACCCCCTCTGGACACTGTCCAGGCCACTAGTGCCAACACTCCTACTCACATAAAAAGTGCCATGAGAACTACTTTGGTGACCACAGGCAGTTAGGACTCTGGTTTTGTGTTTTGTTCCAAGCCCTGCAGAATCCCAGAGCTTCTTAGGTCTCAGAGCTTCTGACAGAACAGCTTTTCTCAGGGTAGTAAAAGTAGAAATTGTGTTCTTTGCCCCCATCTACTTGTTATTTATAAGATTATAAGCAATTGGCCGATAGAAAAATCTCATCAGTCTTGTCTGCCTTTCAGGCCTCATCACCCATGACTATACTGGGCGCGTTGAACAGTTCATCCAATGCCGGTATTAGCTGGTAGTTAAGACCACTCCTAAATAATTCCATTTCTGTTCTACACTAGAAATGTGTTGTCTGAGGCAATTTGTACCATTCTGTTCCATCATTACCTCTATATGTATCTTTATTCAGTAATAAGCCCTTTAAATAGTTGTGACATTTTCTTTATAAAAAGGTTTTCCTAAGTATGTCTGTACTTTAGCAAGTATTCTGTATTTCAGTGTTCTGCCTTGATGCATCACAATTTGTAATGGCATACCTCATTTCATGTAATTAGTTACTTTTTAGTATATACACTGTGTTTTTGCAATGCAAACTGCCAAAATTATGTTGGGAAAGGTTCTTCTCTACTGAGTAGCAGAAACCACAGAGTAGTTTTCTTCTGATTTTTCTGCCCATTGCTATTTTATCAAAATAAGTTATTTAACTTCTGAGGATGAACTGATTTACACCTGCCATTGTTGGGTATTCATCAGAAGACACATTTAAATTGGCTTATGCTATCAAGGGGTGGCCCCTCAACATTTCATAAATAGTGTATCCTTTCTGAATAATGCCTGAAGGTGGGAACTCCACATGGCACAAATACGGAAAGGATTGTGGAAACTGGTACCTCAACACACTCGAGCACACTGAGGGCAGTTGGGAAGCTTAGCAAAGACAGAAAAAAATAGCTCTATGACTACTATGCTGTGTCTGTTTAGCTACAAAAGATTTCTGCTCGTGAAAAATCAAACTAGGACTGCTAACAAAATTCACTGTGAGAAGTACTAGTAGAATAAACCCCTTTTTAAAGAATAAGATATACGCTGAGGCCTACTATAGTTTCTTCACAGTCCTGTTGTTGTTTCCTGTTATATAGATACAATTACATTTCTTCATGGTTACCTGATGTACTTGACATGTGGGACAAAAAACAGACTCCAACTGGTAACAGAAATTTCTGACATTTCAATGGAATATCTGCCATCTGATTATGTATTAAAAGTATAGAATTAATGTTTTAATAGTAAAATATCGTTTAGAAATCACAGCAGCTTTCAACATCAAAGCAGCTAAGGAAAAGCCAAAGAACATTTCTTCTCCTTTTAGATGGGAACAAAAACGTCTGTTCTGAGTTATCTGCCTTTAGAACGAAGAAACAAAACCTTGGCTGATTACATTCTGCCCATGTTTATATTTTGGTGCAGACATAAGAAACAACAGAAAAATAGAAACAAAACCCATAACTTTCCATTTGCAATCTCAAAATAACCACAAGAAAACCAACACACATACTTTTTTGGCTGCCACAAGGTAGCAAATAATGGTTCAGCCCTGCTCTCACACAGAGTAATGGTGACACCTCCCTCAATTCCAGTGGAAACAGATCCGGACTAATATCCTCAAGGAATTCTGAAAAACTACTTGGAGCAAGACCTCCCATGTCAGAAACTCGTTAAACTGTTCTTAGTCCTAACCAAGTTAGGCATTTTAGTAGAGTCCTTCCTTTCCACCCTTATTAAATCTTTCACCACTGTTGATGATATTCCCTTTGCAGCTGAGAAACCCTATTTAAAATTTCTTACTAAATCCTCTACCACCTTTGAGATTGACAGTGTAACATTTGTCACTTTCCAATCCTCGGAAAACTGGCCTTCCATCAGAGATGTTTCCTAAAATATGCATGTATTTTCAAATCCTGTCCTTGGATTGCCATTGTATATTTCATTAGGGACGTGTGGACTCCTGCCCATGTTCTCCACTGGGAGATAGCTCAGAAATGATCCAGACTAGACTAGCAAAGTACCCCTGGGCAGACATGGCCCAGTGACTTTAAGACTAAACATAATGGAACCAGAGTGGCTAGGGCTGACTTCGCTGTGCCCAGCCAGAGGATGGCAGCACAGAGCTAAACTTTATAATCAACAGGATCCACCAGCTCCTGTGGCAGGGCTGGACCCTGATGCTCCTCATCAAAGAGGAGTTGGCAACAGCGCTTGCAAACAGCGGTGTAGACAGCGTCTCATAGTCTTCACTTCTGGTAAAACCTGTCTGCACTCACAAGTGGATTTTAAAGCTCTTGGGGTTGCTCTGTGATGGTTTTCAACTTCATTTCAGACAATTGTGACTAGGAATTCTGAAGCTAGCCAAATTTCCAGTAAAACCATTTGTTAATTTTCACTTTATTGCACAGATGATATGCATGGTTATCATGTCTCTTGTAGGTTTTTCTTTTTCTCTCCACTCCATAAAAATATTTTTCCCGTATTCGAGCAGATGCCTGCATTGTTGCAAGTTGAGAAGAGTAATTCTCAAAATCACAATATGTTTGTTTGAGTCAGAAAAATGAATATAAATCAGGATTGTGTTCAAACATTAAATAGATTTCTTTTAAGAATGGATTTGTAGGATTTGGATCTAGCGTTTCCTGTGGCCACTGACACCTACAGAAACCTACACATGAATCTTGTGGGACATATTTAACAGCGATTGTATTATATCATTCCTGACAGGTACATGCTGTCTTTTCTATACCTTTTTATTTTTAAAGTAACAGAAAATGTAGGGAATATGAGAAGTAGCACTAGCCATGGAATAGGATCCAGGGTCTTCAAGAACCATAACATCTTCCTATATCAGACAGAGAGTCAGTGCCCCAGCCTGAATGGGCAGCACTTGAGCAAGATGGCAGGATACAGAACACCAAATTGGCCTTGAAAAAATGAGCAACAAAGGTAAAGAAAAAGCTGTACTGGAGCCCTTGTAATAGGTACTTCAGGAACTGGCTACAATCTAAACAGTCATTTCAAGAGAAAGCAACAGTTCTTCAAGTACAAATTACAAATCATGAAAGCCACACAGACAATATAGTTAAGTTCTATGCAGATAATAACAATCTCAACAATAAACAAAATAAAATAGAGCTCTTAGAATCAGAGAAAATGTTTCAAAAAGGAACTGGAAAAAAAGATACTGTAGTTCTATACATTATTTACGCTTATGTAGCTGCAAGTCTGGTCTTATCTCTACTGTAACCCATGTCAAGGGAGCACATGCCTTATATGACTGTTTGCCCTCACATTCCTAGCAAATTCCAAACTCCTGTTGAGATCAAGGACAATTTGGGCATAGGAGAAACACAGGACTGGATCCACATTTGCAAAATAAGCAGGGCTATGTTACTATGAAGTGTATTTATCAAATGATGAATAAGTAAATAACACAGAATATGGACTTGAATCCTTTTCACATAGACTATATCTGTAATTAAGTCTACTTGAAAGTTTTTTTTTCCTTCAAATTCAAGTTTGCTTGCAAATTTCGATACTGTTCATTTTCAGCAGTAAAGACTCCCTAAGCCACTGTACATCAATGTGTTTTTCCTTCTCAAAAAAAAAGCTGTTGTTAAGAGCATTTGTCTGTAGGATGAGTGATCATGTAAAAAAAGTCAAAAGTAATATTGAAAGAAAGGGAAAAAGTGTCAACTGTAGCATGGCTGATAAAGTTACATCCAGGAAACCTTTTCATGTTGCTTAGAGGAGCCAAGAATATGCTGTGATGCATTTTAATACATACCAGAGACCTATTTTACAGCCTAATTGAATTTGATGGAGTTATTCAGCTTAGTTTGGGCCAGGCACAATAGCATATCTCAGAAAAAGCAGCATCTGGCTCAATATGATACAACTCCTACCATAACAAATAATTTAATGAATGCCTACCACTCCCAGAGGTGCTTAAATTACATAAGAGGATTAAGACACATTTAAACCTATTAGCGCATCCAGTCCTGAAACACTATCACAAAAGGCCCGAAAAGTCTGCAAAAATACAGCTTATGCTGCCAGATCTATGATTGCACCAGACTTACATGAACTCAGCATCATGTTTGTCATTTGGAGCACAAGGTAGAAAAAGTCATTGCTGAAAGTATGGAACAAATGGCCAACAGTAAGAGGCCAAATGTGCTCGTATGTCACTTTTTCACTTGAAAGAGTATGAAATGGTCTTCACAAAGACTGGGCCAAACCCTCAGCATATATAGATCAGTACAGCTCCACTGGAGCCTTTTCAGTGTAAACCACTTGACAACATTATGCTCCATTTCTTCAGATCTCCTAAAAAGGATTTGTTCTTCACTGTAGTTCAAAAATCTCTGTCAAAGAGATTTGCCCCACTTTTTGCCCCATTTCCACAGTTTGTAAAGAATGTTTAAATGGAAAACAAAACAAAACAAAGCTGTCACCACCTCCTTTCACAGCAAAGCCGTCTGATGCATAGGTAAAAATCAGGTGATTCATGTAACAAAAATAAAATTGCAAAGGGTTATAGATCTGGAACAGCCTCATGTGAAGGAGCATCAGGACAAAAAATATGACTCTTCTAATTATGTCACAAGGCTGGCCCACAGGTTGGCCCCATGATGGGACAAATCTCCAATGCAGGTGATTAGCTGGAGAGAACTGTGAGACCCTTCATGATGTGCTTCCTCCGATTCATACCTCTGCACTACTGATGTTTGCAAAGCCTTGTTACAGGCCCCTCCAAATCAGAGGCACATAGAAGGGGAACTGGAGAACAGGAGTAGCACTTATTGCACTGGAAACACAAGTTTTGTGAGCGGTCTGTTAGGAAATCTAAGTGATCAGGGCTCTCACCTTTCAGCAGCGGCTTTCCCTTTCTTTTCTCCCTGTGAAGCTATTCCTATATAAACTTCCTTACTGTAAAGCATATGTGGGTGTGACTGACCAGTAAACTCCCACAATAGAAGGAGGATCAGAGGAGATAATCAAGGGCAATGTGCCCATAAAACTCAGGGAAGTATGTAGGGAGTGACTGACCACATCAGTTGCAGAAAAAGCTGAATTTAACTCAACAGAAAGGGGACCAGAGAGTGACCTTTGTTTTAGATAAACAGCTAAGTTGAGTGGATCAACTGGTTGACTAAATGTTTCTCCCTGACTACATCAGAAGCATGTGAAAGTCTCTGAGTTAACCAGAGCAGCAGAGGGGGGCTGTGTAAATGGCTCAGTCCAACAGTGCAAAAGAATTGTAGAGAGAGCAGTGGGCTAGACCTGGTTTCAATCCATGTATTCCCAGTGACTGGATATGCTCAGTGTCATGAGAGTGAGCATGTTATAGAGACTGGTAAAGGGAATCAAGTTTTTTTTGTGATTCAACTATATAATGCAATTGCTATATTTTCCATAAGTGTAACTTATACTTGCATTGTGATTGCAGTATATTGCTGTATCACCCTGTAAAATCCCAAAACCATGTAACAGCAAATGTATTCAAATAAGTAATTCTGATAATAGACATTATACCCTCCACATGTCAAATATCTAAAAAACAAACAAATAAAAAAACGCTAAATAGTCAGTATTAAACTCTGACAGTGGAATGTGAACTAAGGAGGACAAAGGACGAACTTTGCCTGATAGACATCTTACTACCTCTAATACATTGTTCCACGCATATATATGGAGCTCTCTGGCATAGATTACTAGGAGAACAGGGAAAAAGACGTTCATGTTACTTGTTCCTCTAATTCTACAGCGCAAGAGAGGGTTAATCGTATCTCATGCATCACTGTGTTAGCAGATCACCAAAGATCAGGAATAAAATCCTAAGAAGTTACAATACTGAAGTGTGGACCGAAGCCACAAAGATGTGACAGGGGTACTGCCTTTCTCTGCCACTTCAGGCATACAGAATGAATTTGATGGATCATTGTCTGAAATTTCACAACTGCTGGTATTGAGTAAGATGCAAAGCTGTACTGAGTGGGGTGGGAAACAAGAGACAGCATTCATTCTAATGCATGCCTTTGCCACAGATGAGGGGAAGGATACAGAGTTAATGAGAGGTGAACATGAACCTTTGAATAAATCTCTGAATCACTGGTCATTCAAAGGATAAAAATCACAATAGTTCACTTTCTCTAAGTCCTCTGTGTGAAATTAGATTAACAACTACTAAATCTAACCATCAGCAGATGGTTGGTGTCCCTGACTTTGGAGATTTCATCACTCTAATGACTCATCATGAACTATGATATAATCTTCTAATAGACAGACTGAAAAGTAAAGGCTTTTACCACCTAATCCTTTGAGAAACTGGGGTTTTGGCTCTTACCCAGGACATAATTTAAAAAAAAAAAAAAAGTGATGAAAACTAAAATTCTGTTCTAATTCCACTTCAGATGTGAATTTCCTCTTCATTCTGAGGTACCTTTGTTTGCCTGCTGGATGGAAATCTTTCTACACATTCCCCAACACTAGACTAGTTAAGCCAAACTGCTTTTCTAGCTCCTTAGCAGACCAAGAATGGGACATTTTGTTATTTCTCTCAAGTGTGAAATCTGCAGCATGATTAAAATCTCCTGCTGCTGCTGTTTAAAAAAAAAAAAAAAAAAAAAAAAAAAAAAAAAAAAAAACAGTCAGGTTTAGATCCTCAAAAAAGCATCTGCAAGCAGTTTTTAAATTCAGTTTGGTCTCTGCCAAAAGTAGGTGTCCATGTATTAATAAAAAACACAGTTAAGATTGCTAGCACTGCTACTTCTACATTGAACAGTTTTCCTTTTACAGTTTTTTGAATAGCAAGACTCGGCATTTCTGCCTTTGTGAGAACAAAGTTGCAGAGTCAGCGCTCCGTGTCACGCTGAGATTGCTGCTTCTTTGCAGCTGCTCAGCCACAGGTACCTGCACAGCAAGTAAGAGCATCTGCTGGAGAAAAGTGAAGTTACCATTAATGCCACTCCCCATCTGGATGGATACAGTTTTGGAAATGGGAGTGGGGAGGGGCAAAATGGATCCCCTTATTTAAATTTCCTGATGGTTATACCTTTTGAAACAAATTTGCATCTTATTAGAGCTCCATGGCTCAGCTCTTCTGACTATCTTTGCACATGCTTGTGAGGTACAAGGAAGAGGTAAGAGGATGAAATCAACCCATGTCACACACCTCTGCTTTTATC
Source organism: Nothocercus julius (assembly GCA_013398735.1). Lineage (NCBI taxonomy): Eukaryota > Metazoa > Chordata > Aves > Tinamiformes > Tinamidae > Nothocercus > Nothocercus julius. The sequence continues at coordinate 610,055 of VZSV01000014.1, forward strand.
AACACAGCATTGCTTAGAGAGGGAGTTTATTCCTTATGCCACTTTGTGCATTCTACTGCATAACCTTGGAAGTGAATAAACATTTCCAAAAGCAAAACTGCTTTTGTACCTCTTCATTTCTAAAGTGTTTTGTAAACATAAGTTACAATCAACCTGAGGGCTATCGGATCCCATTATTTAATGGATTCGCCTTGTATTTTAAGTGTGATTGCAGGGGCAGTTCTGAAAAGCTTTTTGGTTCTCCTGCGTATGACCGGTGTCCCATATGCTTGCTTCCTGTAGATCACATCAAGCTTAGAACATCTGTGCTCCTGGCTGCCATTGCACATATTGAAGGACACTTACTAGAATTTACTTTCTTGACTCAGGGCATCATAATATCATTTTTTCCACTGTTGCCTTATGTTTGAGCTACTTCTGTTCACATGCCTCAGTGCTCCACAGGATAGTTCCTGACCCTTGGGAAAACTTTTTCCTCGATACTAACTTCAGTTTTGTATGACTTGCTTGTGATTCATGAACATTTCAATCTGGCAAAATGTTTTTGCTTGGACTTCGTGCTTGAGGGCTGAATATAGTTTAGAATCTGAGGTATATACAAACCTGACGCAGAAGAAGCCTATTTTGTTCCAACTGTTTATCTTACCACTAAGACTGAGTCACACTCTGTGGCAGATTTACTATTAAGGACTCATCTTACATTAATGCCAGAAAGTCCCTCTCAAAATTGAGGCTTTACACAATGCAATACACGAGCAGATAGACAGCTCTTGTCCAGGGGGGATAATGTGCTTTAATCAATGTACCCAAGCACTGTCCTTGTCTTGCTTCTGCCCATAATAGTGAAAAGCCTGTCTGGTTCAGATGACAAATCTCTCACTGCTGCCTTCTCCAAATTAAATACAGAAATTTATCATGAGTGCAGGGTAGAATCTAGAGCAACAGATACTACAAAGGCTTATTCCTCCACTCTTTGGGAAAGAACCTCAAAAAAAAAAAAAAAAAAAAAAAAAAAAAAAAAAAGACCTTTTCTGTACCAAAATGACAATTAGAACCAAAATAAACAAAACAAATCTAATTGCACAGCCATACTGCAGTAAAGATCCTATGTGGTTAAGTTCCCTCCTAAAGGATTAGCTTTCACAAAGGGTAGGAGGTGATGATGATTAAGCACCAATTTCAGTATTTGCCATGATTTTTTTTTTCTTTTTTTTTTTTTAAACTTGATTTCAAAACATATGTTTCAAATCATATTAGGCTTATGTTCTGCCTGACGTGTTTTTGTTTAAGGATTTTATATCCCACAGTGGTATCAGAGAAATAATAGCTGAAATCAGAGTTCTTTACACAGATCAGACATTTGCAAGCACTGTATTTTCCAAGGGAGGTGACTACTGGAAAGAAGAATTAGCTAAAGAAGTAGATTAAGGGAGATAATGCCGGAAAACAATCAAGCTGCTAACTTGGACCTGGCTGGCTACTTCCTACTATAGATTTATTCATTCTCAGAAAGGTTTGTGGTTTTATAGTTTTCCGATTACCAACTACTTACCAATTGCATCTAAACATCTCCCTGACCCATTCCTGTCAAGATCACATTTGAAGACCTGCTTTCTGCTCACACATTCAAACTCAATTTAATTTGCAGAGCATTACACCATCTGGACTGCAACAAAGTCAGCACAAAATCAGAGGTCCCTTCCAGTAAAGGTATCTTATTAAAATGCGAAAAAGTTAGAAACTGGGGACAAATAAAAAAAAGTCTTAATTTCTCTCTCATACCTACAGCTTCCTTCTTATTATCAGGCTACTGAATGAGAACACAATAGAAGCACAAAAGGTAGATGAGGTATAATAATAATAATAAAGCAAGAATGGGAGAGAAAGATGAAAAGAGAAGAAAGTTAATAACATGGGAAGACACATATGGGAAATGGACACAGTAGAAACAGATGTTGATATATAACATTGTCTCATTATGATTCAACTGCCTAAACCTTACTAGAGGTCACGAAGCGTAGGAAGAGTTTTCATTTTCATTTGGAGAAGGATAAATGTCAGCACTCAAACAAACTAGCTGCAGGAAACTTTCCTGTGCTTCTTTTTCCAAATCGTGTTTAAAATGAGGCCTGGCTGTATTACTGAGGATCATGTTTAAGGGCGGGACCTGAAACTCGTCTTCTTTTATAGTGAGTCTTAAGAAGTGCGAATGGCTGTTTGAGATTTTCCTTGAGATTTTCCGTTTTCCTGCCAAACCTGTCCCTAGCTTCCTACAGTTTTCCATGCATACAGCACTGCTGACAAAGCTGAGTATGGTCTGCATTTCCTGCAAAACTCTCTGGGCTCACTCTGGAGTCAGCAGGTGACAACTGAAAAACAGTCTTTGCCTGTTAGCTACGTGCTGTTTAATGACTATGAAGGTGGCAACAAGCAGACCCTCTGCATACAGGTTGCTAGAAGGAGGAAAAGGCCAAACCCCAACAGAGACTAGAGCACAACTTGATGAGGCCTTGTAGGAGATAGACAAGGCTCTCCAAAGGGAGAGAGTAAACCAGTGATGTTGCTACAAATAAATGAGAAATTTTCCAGCTTTCATTGACTCCAGAGGTTTTCACTGATTTTTATAGGCAAACCTGCTGGCCATATAATCCTCTCCTATTGCTATGGACTTATCCAACTACTGAAGTTATATCCTGAAAACATAACAGTAACTTTATTTGCTACAGGATGCCTTCTAGCACTGACACTTGCATCTTCTCCAGCACAGAAGTGTAGAGGGGACGTGTTGCATGTGTTTTGACAGTGAAGATAAAACAGTAGACTTTTGCTTCATGCTAAAAAGCTTCAGAACCCCCTTATTTTCATTATAAGTGAAATCATGCAACAATTCTGCAGTGTGAACTTGACAGCTTATGTTAGTCTGAAGAAAGGAAAAATGTAAAATGTTACAAAAATATTGGTTTTGTTGTTTGTTTTCACTTTTTATTCTTCTGTAAACACTTTAGAACAAATTTTATTTTCTGTATCACAGAGTGAAAGTATTCAAGGGGCAAAAACAATTATCTAGGCCCAGAGGAATAGAATATAGAATAAAGAAAAATGATGTTTCCACCATTAAAATAATTCACACTTAACAGTTACTCTGTCTAGGACTAAGTCACATTATAGTCTCATTCTCAGAACATTTTAAAATGATGACAACTCAGCTTTATCCTTAAGTGCATTCTTATAAATCAAGTACAATTCTACCTGCTCCAGTGCAGTTACATGGAATGTGTGCTGGAAAACTGAATTTGCCTTCGCATTTTAGTAACACTGTTCAAATACAGAAGACATTCCAGGTGATTGTAGGGAGATATTAATTGATGAACCCTTTGCTCTTTCCTCACCTTAGTGTGTCCAATATGAGGATGTACATCCCTGATTTAAATGCACATTTCTGAACCTAGTATTGACAAATGAGGAATCCAGTAAAGCCTTGATGAGACTTCTGGTTCAGCACCAAATTAACAGGGCTGCTGTACAGCTGGGAGATTCAGCAGACTGAGCTTATGTCTACCGTCATGAACTTATATTGATATATCATTAGGGTGCAAGCCAGTTACCAATTTGTCATTAATAGCACTCTTGTGGCATTAAGAGAATCCAAAAAAAGAGGCCAGTAGAAGTTCAAGGGTAGTACTTGAAAATTACCAGCTTGCTGTTCAGCCTTACATGTCCTGCTAAGACATTTGCATGTAAACTCTGCTGTTTCAGATTTGGTTATTAGCTATTAAATACTGCAAGGACATCTGGCCTGCACAGAGGTGTCCTTTTACTAACCCATGTTGCATCACATAATTAAAGATCTTTTGTTTCAAGCAGTGACAAATGCCATTGCAAAATGAAAGGAAAGGGCAAGTTAAACCACTAACAATTGCAAGGGTCGTTTCCACCTATGCGATTAGGAGCAGATGCATTTCTCTAGGTGATACTAATCCAGACTCCCCAGAGACTCTATGCTTTCGAGGTCCTCCCAGTCATCTTTACATGAATTCATGCCTGGTTTTGCCTTTTTGTGTGTGTGTATATGTGTGTGTGTGTGACTGCTTCTCAATCAGGCAGCAGTTTCTTATGGCAGCAGATAAAGATGCTGGGTGTGGTGGTGGTGGTTTGGCTGTTCTTCCCCCTTCTTAACTGCCTGCTGGCTTATGCCTTCCCTATAAATTCCTCCAGCTGAGTTTTCTTGTCAATGTACTCCACTCTGCAAGAACAGCCCTCAAGAAGCAGCAGTGCTATACCAGTTGGAAGACAGCCAACTGTTTACTCTGTCCCTACTATCTGATTAGAGAAATAGTTCATCTTGGATCTTTTATTCGGATGAACGTAAGCCATGGAAATATATTTAGATGGTGCTCCTCAAGAAAATCTTGAGATCTGAAGAGTAAGACTTTGTTCTCCTGCACGTTACCTTTGTGAGATATCCCTGCTCAGCGGACACTGTATCTTGTGACAAAACAAACAAGCTAAAAATGCTACTGTCAAGGACTAGTCCCAAGGGAAATGCCTAGCATAGAAGGCTATGCCGTATATTCACTGAGAACGGAGAGTGGAAATTACAAGGAAATGGAGTAAGCAAGAAGTGTCAAACAGAAGATGTTGTTCTAAGCCATAAAAATTTCCATTTGCTCTTAGTTTTATAAGTTTGTTTTTTTTTTTTTTTTAAAAAAAAAGATCAGGCTAGTGAGAAAAGAAAAGCAAATTGTTTCCATGAGAAAGTTCAGTCTGTGTCAACTCTGTAGTCATCAGCAACAATATGGAAACAAAATCACAGAATTCCTTGGAATTTCAAAGTGTATTCCCAAGGAAATTAATATAATACCATTAGACTAGTCAAGATAACACACAAAAGAAACTGGGTTGGTGTTTTCTGTGATTGTTACTCTCCAACAGAAGGTCCTTGTCCCAAATTAAAAAACAAACTTATTCTGGTAAGAATGACATCTTCATCTGCCTAACGACTTTTCCTCATGAAAGAAAAAAAATATCCGAGAAAGGCAGGGTATCCTGAGGATATCTTTCAAGATATCCTCTGGTAGGTCAATCAAAATGGAGATCTTCTTGAAAGAGACAGGAATTACCTTGTTGAGATCCCGGAAAGAAGCGTGCTATGTACTACTCTCTACAGTTTATTTCTTTTTTTTTGTTTGTTTGTTTTTTTTGTTGTTGTTGTTGTTGTTTTTGTTTTTTGTTTTTTTTTGTTTTTTTGTTTTTTTTTGTTGTTGTTGTTGTTGTTTGTTTGTTTGTTTGGGTTTAAAAAAAAAAAGAGAGAGAGAGATTACTGTATATAAGAGAATTGCAACTGGAATGCTTATCCTGAGTGGTTACAGCTGGTACAACTAATGACAATTTAAAAATATTAGATCTAAAAATCAGGAAGCACTGCATGTGTAAGAAGGAACACCAAGTCAAAATTAAAGATGGATTTCTTAGTGAGATTTCTAGATAAAAGTACCACCTTTAATTATATGACTATAGAGTCTGGCTTTGATTTGGTTCTAAGGAAAATTTAGATTTTTAACATACGACAATGCTTTTGTTTAGTTCATGACACTTCTGACAAGTATGCATTAGTATCTTACGGTATAGTAACAAAAATTATCATCATACAGCAAGTTTTTTTTTTTTCTTTTAAATAAGCCAAATCCAAGTGAATAAGGAACAAAAGCAACTGCAAGAGGGTAACAGGAATTGAATTATAGGAATATAATAAAGCAGAGTCTGTCTGAGAACAAAGCCCAAGCAGAAAGAACTAGAGGAAGAAACCAGATTAAAAGTTCACATAGCAGTAATTGCCTATAGTATCATGAGCCAAATTCGTCCCTGGAGTTACATGAGTGTTGAATTTGGCCCTACAAGCAGGATTCTTATTTACGAGGAATGTGGACAATGGCAAAGAATTATAACACAATACCACTTTCAATAAAAACTTAACATCATTCAAAGGTGAAGTGAGAGTTCAGAATATTATCTCAATCGTACCATCTGTCCTCACGGTAGTGTTCATCTTTTTTGGATTTAGGTAGTAAAAGAATCTACTTATTTTCATAATGATGCACATGCACACTCACACCACTGCTGGGCTATTTGTTAGTGTGAAAGCACCACAGGAACAGTAAGCTGTCCAGAGGAGAGCTCTATTCTCCACACGTGGATATTCCTCCTAGATACAACACTGCATGAACAGACATATTCTCTAGATTATTTGTTGCTGGTATACTACATTACAGTTCCAAACAAAGTACTGGTCTTTCAATTCGCGTGCATGTTTATGCCCATATGTGTATGTTTGTGCACAAATGTGCTTTTCTGTCTCCTGCACCTTCACCCCTCCCTCATTAAATGGACTAATATGATGCTATGATAGTAGAATTAATATAAACTCATTTTTTGATCTGAGACAGGTAAATACAAGCAAAGCTACCATAAGCATGTAAATAGGTGTATAAGCTGTAAGCTTTTCAGCACTCAAGCTTTTTCTTTTGTTTTGATACAGCAGCTAAGATAATGAAACACAGCACTGCTAGGTAATACTGTAATACAAATATTTAATAATACTAATATCTTGTCAAACTGTTCTGAAGTATTAGAAGTTGATAGACACATCAGAAACATTGATTTATCTGAAAACTTGCATGTGCAGTTTACAAATTTAGAGTGGTTAACATTGTCATCTGTAGGAGAAAACAGCGCTAGAAATTCAGAGAAGCTTTCAAGTAACTCCAGACTTCTTCACAGAGAACTTCACCCAGTACATAGGCAAGGGCAGCTCTTATTTTGAGAAAATGCAAGATGTACCCTTACCAGAACTTGACAACCCTTTAAAAATCTTTTTGTTTTATTTCTTTCCTGTGCTAAGTAGAGCCAGTGCACACACCAGTAGCCAGCGCGGTACCACCACGTGCTGGGAGCAGAAGCACCTCGCACTTGCACAGTAGAGAGTTTGCAGCGGGGATCCCGGCTGCATTAGAGCCACCACTGCATGGGACTGAGTCCGCTTTTTCCTCACTTTCTCAAAGAGCAGGAAGACAATCAGCAAGAGGAAACAGAATGGGAAAAAACCCTCTCTTCCTTCAAGGAGATTTCCTGTTTGGATGTGCAGATGAGGGCTGTAGAAAGGCCCTTTCAGCAGCAGCCTGTGTGTCCTACCCTAATCTTCCAATATGCTGGCTCCTCATCTGTCCCCTGGAAGCATTCCCAGCCTGGAGACACACATCCCCTATCACGTGGTCCTTTTTATTCCCACTAGTAAGTATGTTTCGGTCTTGGTGGAGTCAGTTTTTCTCAGAATTTCCACTCAGACGAGCGAAAGAACTCACAGCCACCGCAGTGCTTGCGGCCATCAGGCCTAGCCAGCTGCAGTAAATTCTGCCCTACTCAGTCAGCTTATTTCTGGAATAAAATATCAGCTTCATTTTATCACTCACTTTGCTCCTCAAGTATATAATTACAAGTCAACTGTGGGTCACACCGTTGCCATAACACCAAAGACCAGAGAGCCTGATAAGAGTCAGTAGAAAGAATCACTGTGATTGCAATGGGAATTGCTTCAAACCTGTAACAACTGTCACACACAAAGGCAGATGCAGGTCACAGGGTTAGAGCACAGGAGCAGAAAAGGGGAGAGTGCCTGCATCTTGGGCATGGTTTAGAAAGCCATTTGCCTGCTAGTGTCTCAGTCTCTCCATCAGAAACGTGAAGGCTGTGATATTGGATATTTCAGAGCTGTTGTATCATTAGTATAAATGAATAAAGCCTTTCATCTCATGGGACTCTAAGGGATGATGCTGAGGAATGAGAACTGCACCGTGTTAGAAAAGTAAAGCTTCATGAGGGTACTTAGATGCAACTTTTGCCTTTAAAACAACAGTACAGTCACACTTCACCCTTAAGCTTCCAAATTGAACATCAGATCTTTCTGGGGACGACCATCTTTAAAATAGCTAACAAATGGATCAGAAAAGATGAAATAGGGAGAAATTGCCATTTCTACCCTGTCATCTGAAAACAGTAGAGGGGAAACTCAGCTGTTCAAAAACAGTCAGGCAACTGGCAGCTAGTGTGTCAGCAGCACAGTGAATTAAAGCACATAAGATTTATTTGTTGCTGTGTGTTGATAGGAGTTTCATTTTTACCACATGTGAAAGAAGTTTGAACCACACTGATGATTCGATTTTTCCAGCAACAGTTTTAAGACTAGATAACAGCAAACTGTACTAGAGGTAAACTGGGCTCTAAAATGAGTTCTCCTTTAAATTCTGTTTTGTGTCAGTGTATAGGCACAATTTTACTAACGAACCACCTAAGCCTCTTTTGTTGTCTGACAGTCCCTAGTGGCTCCTGAAATGAGTATTTCAGTTACGCAGTGTTTTGGTATCCAGTATGATTTTCTACCTCTTGAGAATAGTTCTTCTCTTTAGTTCTCTGTATTACATCACCTTCCAAACACTTAAAAATAATAATTTTGAAACAGTAAGCTGAAGGTGCAATCTTTTTGCTGGCTTAACAACAACAACAAAAAAAAGAAAAAAAAAAAAAAAAAGAGAGAGTGTTTTGGAAAATCATGCTTTTCACTAAGCCATGGAAAACAGATGAAGGTCAAATCACAGCTATCATAGCTGGAAATTCTTTCAGACATCCTGCAAAGACATTACATGATTAAATGTTGCGGTTGCTGGCTATTTTTCACTCTGGAAAGAGATGTGACCAGACCTGGATGTACATGGACAGGAAAAGGAATACAGCTCTGTGCTGACATTCAGTCATCTGCGATGTGTTCACATGCTCTTCAAATTTCACAAGCTATGTAAACCAATCTAAGGATGCTGGAAGAGGCAATCCTACCTCTTTACTCCCTATTTACTACCTGTGATGGAACATGCCCTTCATTAGGCCTTCTCTGGAGTTTGTCTGGTGTACAGAGATATTCTTTTCTGTGAAATGTAAAAATATGTACCGAGACCTTTCTGATGAAACAGAATCACAGAATCAGACAATCATTAAGGTTGGAAGGGACCAATGATTAGAGTTGGAAAGGGTCATCTAATCCAGCCCCCCTGCACAAGCAGCATCACCTACAGCATGTTGCACATGGTCACATCCAGGTGAGTTCTGAATATCTCCACCAAAGGTGACTCTACAATCTCTCTAGGCAACCTCATGATTTTGTTTTTTTCTTTTCATATACTTCTATTCTGTGAAGGCCTTCTATTTTGTTCCGTGATCCTATGGTTAACTATAGATATGTTGCATAAAGCCCTTGTGTGACAAGTTGACAGAGGGGAATCTCTAACACAAAGAGCTGAAGGGCCTTGAGGCAAAACTGTGAGTCAACCTCATAGATTCAAATGCATAACATCCCCACACATTTGATGGGCAAGGCTCACTTCTCTGGCTCATTTACTATTGGCATTTGAGTGGACTAGAATGCTCTGAAGGTCTTCATGAGTAGGAGTCATGTCTGGCATTATTAAACTTTAGCAAATATTTAAAATACTCTGTTTGTTCTTTTGGGTATCTTCTCTGGATAAGAGTCACTCTTAAGAGCGGTGGCATGCAATTCCATATTGCACATACTAGAAAAAAATATTACATTTATATTGCTAGACCAATTGGCAAAGAAATTATGAATGAAGAAAAACAGAGGATGAATGACAAATGAAATTACCATAAATAGCAGGTAAAGTCTGCATTAATACTGGGGGAGAAAAAAAAAAAAGCCACACCACACACACACAGTATGGGTTCATAGATATGAAAACTAGCAACACCTGAACAAGGTGCAAGAATCAAGTTTACTTTCAACAATCAAGTAACATTTATCAGTGTCCCTTCGGTATGGTACAACTGGCTCAGTCAGCTCAGGAAAGCTGTGGGAAATACGCTGAGCTCTGAGCAGTTGCAGCTCTTGTGAGCAATATGTGGTACACAGCTGGGTAATCTCCTGAAGACACACTCTGTGGCACTAGCTCAGCTCTGGTGGCCAAATTTCTATTTAATTAGAAAATTGCACCTTCAATGTGCACATTCACTCCAGTTCATGCTTGACCAGAAGAATGAGATCTAAAAGTTCTCAGATGCCATAAAGATATCTGTCACAAGGCCCTCTGAAAAGGGCAGTGCCTTTAGCGTATCACCACACAGAGAAATCAAGTTCATTTTATGGTGTCAGAAACATTCCAGCTGCAAGACTAGGTTTATTTGTTTATTTTCACAACTCTTACAAAGGAAATCCATGAAATTCTGTATTGGAGAGAAATCTTTCCCAAGATCTAGTTACAAAAAGAAACTCTCCAGACTGTGTGTGGCCTCATTCTCAGCTGTGCCATTGTTCATTAGATGTAACTAAGGAGGAGGCTAAGGATGAGGTCCATAAAAAGTCAATGTATTTCTCTTATCCTGGGGCCAGTTCTTTGCCAGCCCAGCCCTTCCATAGATGAAAGCAATCCATAAACTACTCTAATCCATACCAGCTGCTTTGCCAAAGTCTGGTGTCGGCTGGGAATTGCTGCCATGCAGTTCAGCCAGGTCCCCCTCTCCTTTGCCATAATCTCTGCCTATAAGATTGCAGTGGGTAAAAGAGGAAGATGATATGTAACATTAACTGTATGTATTTGTAACTGTGCACAAAAAGTGCTCTGTAAGGGAAACTTGATTGCTTCCCACCCTCTTCTCAACAAAGCAGCAGTAAAAAGAGCATGAAAGGGAGATCAGCACCAAGATCCATAGCTTTTGTGCATATCAAATGTTTGTATTGTTACCTGCTGATCCATTTCACAGCATTCAGACATTTACAGAAATGGCTTCCTCAGGGTTAATGAGAACATGTCTCATTAAAAAAAATAAATATGAATCTTTTAGGACAGCACTGTCCTTTACAGACTATGTTTGTTTAAAATTCTAAGTCATAAGTCCTTAGATCCTCAAAGTACTGTGTGCTAGTGGAGTAGCATTAGCTCAGCTTAACAAACTTAATGTTTAAATGTATGTCCAAACTGTTTCTGGCCATTGACTATTAGGTACTCTAACTCTACAAATCAAACATCACCTTGGAAGCAATGTGAGAGGGAAAGAAGTTTGAGGGAGAAAGAGGAGAAATGTGCACAGGCTCTGATAGCCAGTTGCCGAGTTTTTGTAAGCCCAGTGACAGTAAAACCACTGTTGCCTGTTTAGTAGAGCAAGCCTGCAAATTCACATAACACTCAGGATTTGTATCTCTGCATTCTGTAACATCAGCTCAAGAAAAGAAAAGAAAAAAATGCCACCAAGGGCACTGAACTTTCTGACTTTAATCAGAGATAAAGAAATTTTTGTGCAGAAACTTACTGAAGAAGAAGCCCTACTAGAGGGAGCAAAACAGCACAGTAGACCCTTGTGTACCAATAAGTGATTTATGGCCATTATGATCATGACCATTACTCCTAAGGAATGATCATAATCTCTATGCCCTGAAGGGCTGAGAAAAAAAATTGTGGGCCCATTCTGAGACCTTCCATAAGGTGGTCAATCATACAAAGCACTCCCGAAAAGCTGGCGCTCACAGTAGAAGGGCCAAAGAAAAACTGTCAAGGTTAAGGTCCTTTGACAACTGGAGAGATTTACTGCTTATCTTAGATCATTTGCTATACAGGGTTATGGCTCTTGGTCTCCATTATGATCTGATATCCTTTTACAGAATTATTTAATAGAAGAATGCTCTTTTTAAAAGACCAGGAAAATCCAAAACACTATGTGGAGGGGAGAGAGAGAGAGAAAAAAAAAAAAAAAAAAA
>VZSV01000014.1:631913-643079 GCA_013398735.1 Nothocercus julius
GAGTAGAGGGGCAGGATCCCCTCCCTCGACCTGCTGCAGACGCTCCTCCTAATGCACCCCAGGATCCCATTGGCCTTCTTGGCCACGAGGGCACTGCTGCCTCATGGGCAACTTGTCATCCACCATGACGCCCAGGTCCCTCTCTGCAGAGCTGCTCTCCAGCAGGTCGGTCCCCAGCCTGTCCTGGTGACTGGGGTTATTCCTCCCCAGGTGCAGGACCTTGCACTTGTCTTTGTTGAATTTCATAAGATTTCTCATTGCCCAGTTATCCAGTCTGTCCAGGTCTGGATGGAAGCGCAGCCCTCTGGGGAATCAGCTGTTCCTCCCAGTCAACACAGTCAAAAAAGCATGTAGTCAAAAAAGTGTACTAGGAATTACAGGCACATGATTATTCCGCTTTATCCATCATGCAGCTGTATCCTGAAAATTGTGTTTGATTCCTCTTTCCTAAAGAAATAAAATAACATTGGAAAAGACAGAAAAAATGGCAACAAGTATTACTGAAAATAGGATTTTTTTTTCTCTGACTACATTTTAGGAAAAAAAACTAATAGCTCTTAATATCTTAGCATATTAGTATTTAGCACATGAACTGCAATATCTTCTAGAGGCCCCCAACAGTATGAAGATTCACTGCATTCACAGCATCATACAGACTTTTGCAAGGATAGCACTGCACTACAGAGGTTACAGCCTCGGAAGGCATTTAGTATATGGGACATGAGATACAGAGAAACAGCCAGATAAAATATTTTTGTGAACTTCATATTTAAACAGTCAATTATTCTCACTAGGGCAGCTGTGCACCACTACTCCCTTTAGGAAGGAAGAAATGAAGAATAATATTCAGGAACAGACTCTAAGCATTCCCATCAAAGTCTGTGTAAACATCAATAGAACCTCTGGTAAGTGATATTAAAAGCATATGCTGTATTTAATAACCTATCTGAGAGAGAGGTTCTTCTTCCCCGAGTAGAAGGAGTTCCTGAATAAGCACAAAAAGAATACTACCTGCAGAATACACGATAGATGAGATTAGACCTACATGTCATTGGAGATCTTACGTTATGTCATTATCATGACTTTTACAGAAGAATAAAAATCTCAAAAAGGAGAATTTTAATGGAGTGAAATGCTGAAGAATTTTGTCACCATAAGAAGATGGTTCACTATCATGAAACCTAAAGGAAATTCAGGAAAAAAAAATCCTAAGGAAACTGGTACCTTACATTTTAGATGTATAATAACCTCAAAAATAAACCTCAAACAATGGCTATAACACCTCCCTAGTGATTTTTACCAACCAAGAAAAATTTGAAATCACAGCTCAAAACTGTGCCTGCAGCTCTAAAATATCAGGATAGAGCACTGTCTTAAACTAAAGCAAAGATGACAACCACATTTGCCTCCACAGGACTGAATTCTGCAACAACGAAACAATGTGGTCCAAATTCAATGATCTTATGGATTCCTTTCCATTACAGGGTATAAAACAATGCAAACAACACTCTTAACCAGGATTTGTTCTACTAGCTACACAGTAAAAGCTATTTTCAGCTACAAATTTAATTTCAACTGTAGTTTAAGTTATGTGCTTAGGTAGTACATAAAGTAATAGAGGTTGTCCTACAGGTTACAGAAATCATACTGTAATTTCTTTGAAAGCTTCTATATAAAAAGAAAAATAAAACCACAGAGACTAATCTCCAAATTCTTGCTTCTTAAGAAATATTATGACTCGCGACCAAACACTGTGACACCAGTTTCTTCTGTGGAGTACAAACAAATGTATCCAATTACTCCCACACTGATGCTAATCTCCAGAAATATCTGATTTTTCAGTTCCCTGCTTTACAGTTATCAGTCTGATTGTTCTCCCATCTTAAGATAGGCCATAATGTTGCAAAACCATCTGAAGTACTTCAGGGCAAGTCCTGCAAGAGATATAAAACCACAAATGCCTTTGTACCCTGCCAATAATTCTCCATCTTGATTAAGAGCTATCACCTTTATGGAAAAAAAAAAGTTTTATTTTATTTTTTATTTTATTTTGATTTATTTTACAGACAATATTCTTCATTGCAGGAGAGCAAGCAAAATCAGTAATCATTCTCAAATTTGCTAGTAGTTCTATTGACAAAGATTTAAGGTCTTTGTCTATAATCTGCTTAGGCATACTCATTGGCCACAACAACAGCTCTAGTTCTCAGCTTTGTGTTGAAAAGTACATATAAACAGAGGAAATATATCTTTAACTACAATGTTTCAGCAGTTGCCTTGAACCTTTGGTGGGATTTTCATGACAAAATAAAGTACAATTTAAAAAAATGTAAAAGTACAAGAAATGAAATATTACTTATTTGCATAGTTAACCAATAAAATTTGTTGATAATAGGAAAAATATGTTTGTTTATTATTATCCCCTGTTCAGTATTACCTTGGTACACTTCAGAGGGAGGCCTGATTTCAATAGGAATTCATAGTAATGATTTTAATAGCAAAGCTAGCCGTGCTCAAGCTTCCAAGTTATGCTGGTAACAGAAAATTTCAGTGTTCACCCAAAATTATGGTGTTTCTTTTTCATCCCACAAACTGTTGAGCAGCTCTCTTGAATTCCAGTTAAAAAACCTCCAACTCATGACATCTGACAAATTCTCTCTTTTCCTGGCCAAAAGGCTTCTTGGCTGATGATCTCCTAAAAAAAGAAAATGTATCCTTGCTCCAGTTTTCATTAACTACATACTCAGGAAAGTATTCACAAACATTACAAACTAAATCATGTTCTATGTTAGATATCAGCAATGAGGTTAGAATGGATTTTCAATTCATGTTCAGTGAAGAAATGGTTTGAGGTTAAAGAAACGTTGGAAGTCTCCCTTTTCTCTATCTGTAGTTATGAAACAACGATTTCATGCTTGCTATAAACATGAAATGACATCTTTCTTATGAACTGTTAAAAACCAATTCCACTCTTTGAAAGATGTAAAAATGTCAGCAATTGTCACCTCAAAAAATGACAAAGGACATGTTGGTCCCTTTCCTTGCAGCCCATCTCAATTTAACTTACAGATTTTTTGTTACGCTTACCTATTTTCATGGCACAAAAATAAAAACACACTGTGAAATACAATAATATTGACAAAAATTATCTTACTTGGTGAGCATTCAGACTAAGAAAATCTGCAAATTCATGTCTCATGACAAATACAACAATAATTGCAATTGCCATCAAAGTCCACCTGTTGGATACTTTCTTCCACAGTACAAACACAGCACAGTGCAAACACATTCTGCATTATTTACAGTCACAAGCGCAGAACACAGTCTTGAGGGGATACATCCCACATCCTACTATGGGAAAAGTCAAGGAAATTCTCCATTCTGAAGTAGATAGAGCAATACAAATAGGACATAGAGAACAGCTGAAAAATATCACCGCTTCAGTGGTGAGCAAAAAAAGATTGAGAGCAGTGGTACGCTACATGAATTCTAAAAATCCAAAAAAACGAATAGAATAACAGGTGTGGTTAAGGTCTTAGAATAAGTTCTTAGAAAATAGATGCATCAGAATCTTATTTAAAGGGAGATAATCACTGGATTACTGCAATACCAAGAAACAAAATATCCAAATAAAAAACAACAGGCTGTATTTGTAATAGAATAACAGGATCTGTCAAAGAAAGCTTAAAGTTGAATAAGATTGAAGAGCTAATCAAGAAGTAATACCAATTTCCTACCATTTCAGGTTCCAGAAAGTATGAAAATGTAATATTGAATCTGTGCTACTGATCATCTGACTTGGATAGTGATGCTTACTGAGATATGAGAGATATGCAAAGGCTAAATGGAGACTTAAACACTCTTCATATATATAGAATGGATGTCACATAGGTGCTACATTGTGACATACAATCAGCAAATGATAGTGGGGCAAAAAGTTAAGGATCCCATGAGAGAAGCAGCTCTTCTAGTAATGCTCAGGACCAGGTTTGAAATCTTACAGTTCAAGAATTGTAGCATTGACGTTAATATTCTTAGATGCAATATCCATGTAAAAACAAACAAACAAACAAAACCACAACAAGCACTCAGGTACTCACCTTCAAAAATGAGAAAAAAATAAAATTGAGAAGTTTTCTTCTGAAAAAAAAGGTAAAAGAGCACCTAAGGTGGTTACATCCTTGCAAAGATCATGGAGTCTGTTTAAAGATGCCCCACAGGAGGCTCCTGTGGAATGCATATCACCTATTTAGGAAGACTTACAAAAAAGCTGTGGTAACAATATGGCTAAGCAGGTGGGTGAGAGAATAGACACTTCAAAAGCTGAAGTGGTGTCCAGTTGGAGAAAGCAAAAAGAATACTTAACTCTTACGGGCTGATTTTAAAAATACCATGCTTAAATGTTGAACTTTGGAAATAACTTTCAAAAAACTGAAGAAATAATAATTTTTTCTTGAAAAAGATCGGAATCAGGAAGCCTGTCAGAATATGTAGAGACAATAGATAATTTCTATACTAAAAAAAAAATCACTCCCAAAAGATCACACCATAACAAAGATGTTAAGTAAATATTTTGCATATGTGTTTATTGTGGAAGACCTTTGGAATATTCCCATGATGGAATCCATCTTTGCAATGAATTCAGTTGTCTGTTTCAAATTTAGATGACCATAGAAATGTTATGGAACAAATAAACAAAATGAACAACTACAAATCACCAGGGCCAACAGTATTCTAAAAAAAAATCTCGGGGTAAAATAGCTTACTGCTATTGTGGAACATCTCTGCCAATATTATCTTGGTACTTAAGGACTGGAAAGTGACAAATTTGATGCTATGCTTTCCAATGGAAATCTGGAGAACTTGGGAGCAGTAAAGGACAAGTTGATAGAATCTGTAACAGAGACTAGAATTGGTGAATGCAGACAAGTGTGATATACTGAGAAAACATTAGCACAGCTTTGGTAAACAAGTTAACATTCTCAGACTTCCTGGAGCACTTTGAAGAAAGAAGCAGTTAGCGAAAGGAGATCTGACTGGAGTTTATTTGGATTTCCAAAAGTCTTTCAGAAAAGTCTTGCATGAAATGCTCTTAAGGAAATTAAGTAACCATCACATAAGATGGTTATAAGAAAGCTGGAAGGCAGGAAGCAGAGGTTTGAGTAGATAGGAAGTTTTCACTGAGAATGGAGATCAACTGCCAGGCTACACAGAGATCTATGCTAGTCAATATATTCATAGCTTACCTGGAAAAGTCGAATAATTAATTTAAAATATTTGTTAATTGAAACACTCAAATACCATAGAGAACTTTCAGAAGGACTTCAAAAATTTTATGGATTTATAAAAGGAATGGAAGATGATACTCAGTGCAGGTAAGTGACATGAGTGGAGAAAAGATCAATTCCAATATCATATATAAAACGATGTAGCCCAAACTGGCTATTACCATCCTGGACAGATTTTGACATTACTATACTTCTGAAATAATATCTTTTTAAAATTCAGCAATGGTGAAAAACCAAACAAAATAAAATTAAAAAAATAGAATATTAAGAACTATTAGAAAAGAAATAAAGAACAAAACAGAAAATATCTTTGTCCTACTGTACGAATTGATGATGCAGTATTGTTCTCTTCGTCTCAAAAAGGATATATTAGAAATGAGTTCAGAGGAGGACTACAGTTCCCATCTGTAGAGCAACCACACAAGCATGATCTCCGTGACTCTTCAGTTTGGAAAATGATGACTGGATGGGGAAGTAGGGAAGATATGAAAGATTTGTCAAATCACTGATATTAAGGAAAGGATGGAGAGAGACTGATAGTTCACCGAAATTCTAGGTCCATGTATGTACAGACAGTGACAGTGAGTATGTATGCGTGATGGCTCCATCTAGGCTCTACATAGAGCCAGACCCTGAATCCTCAGTATGGAGTAGGTGAGCTCTGCTTGACAGATTTAGCCTGGACAGTTTCACCATGCCCTGCAGCTGGAGTTGCTTTCTTTGGGCCACTAGGACACGTCTCCAGCCTCTATCACTAGATCCTTTGAGCCAGTTTCCCATTTGCAAGCCTTAACTCTGTTATTTTGCCACTGATAGGGGTTACATTTGGAGCTATCGTCCATTCCCTCCATCATTGCTCTTGAGGCAATTGTGGCTTACAAAGGTAAATAGAATATCTCAAGTAATTGCAAGACAATAAATGAAAAGATCCCAGTCCTGGGTCACATGTTCAGGGGCAGATAAATTCAAGAGTCCCTGGGTCCTTCCCTCTCAGATTGTTATCTGGAAAGACAAGAGAAAGAGTACCCAATATATCCCTGAAAAAGGCAAGACTTTCAGATTCCTGCTATTTACAAGAGAGAGAGAGTAATGTCAAGTGGACTCCTTTGCTTCCAACACGCCCAAAATCGTTTTACTTTTGCCTGTCTTCGGCTGTTAGGCATAACCCTATCCAACTTTCTTACTTCTTTCCCCTCTTTGCATGCATTCATACATGCAATGTATGTTATTTGTAGGAGGAAGAGAGGAACTTTATGAATTCCCTGCAATATTCAGACAACATTCCTATTTCATAAAATAAAAACTCATTTTGACAGGCACATTTTAGAAACATATTTAATTAACCTCCTTAACGTCTAACAAAGGGTGGAGTTAACCTGAATTAACACTGACTGGGTATAGATACAGCTCTAGGGTTAATGCCTGTCCCTTAAACTACCCACCTCATACAAAAACCATCAGTCTGAAAAGATGTTGGGTTGCTCAGTGCAAACAGGCATTGTGCAGCTTATTTGACCGAGCCAACTTTTTGGAACACCACTTAAATATTGCTTGCCTCAAGGGAGCTCTGGTTTATTGTTCACAGGAAATAGCATGGGCAGAATCCTCCGTTAAAAATCTATGTCTGGGAGAGAGTTAATATCTCAGTAATCCACAGTTTCTATTTCTCTCCTTCTTCTCCACCAGAAACACCATATTTCAAGATAATTTAAAAGACGTGATCTGAGGAGAATCCAGCTTCACAGAAAGGGGCTTTCAGTTTTCACTCTGAAGATTCTGGTGTTCTGCTTCAGTACCGAAACCACCGTTCTGCTTCTCATCAGAATTAGCAAAACTAGATTTACCAGATACTGTATCAAACTAGGTGGACTTAGTTTTAAGATCATTGAAATTTTGGAGGGATTCAGGTGCAATTGTGACAATTAAAAACAGATAAAGTCAGCTAGCAAAGATACAGCATGGTTCGAGTACAGGCAGGGTGCTCTGTCTGACCATCTGCTAAACTCTGAATGTCATACTCATTTGCCAGAGTTCTGAGGCTCTGTGATGGCACTTTTGTGCCAAAGGCTTGGCTGAAATCATATTCTATTGTTCAGTTGGCTGGCTGGTTTGCCTGTAACTTCTACTTTCAGATGTCCATTTCTGATTTAAACAATATGCAGCCATTTCTTCATTACCCTCAGTTTTTTTCCTCAGAACAAACCATTTCATAACATAGGCAAAACCTACCACTTGTAGTGTAGTACAAACATAAAACAGAATTGATAATAATACTCAGAATAATTCAGGGTCTAAATAAAAAGTTAAAGTATTTCTACTGCAATATGAAGCCATCTAAAGACAATTATAAGCAATTCTGCAAACTGAGTAACTCATCTTAATGAATTATCCACTCCACAGTAGATACAAGCTCCTTAGAGTTGGAATATGTTTTTCATAGGGCTTTTATTTTTATAAAAACTAAAAATAATAAATATCAATATTACTGAGCAATTTTATGTGTCTGAATTGAAGAAGGTTTCAAGATCAACAATTGTAGAGGTTTAAGATGGCCAAAATTAGAAAAAGAGCCCAAAATTTAGTAATTTGGATATATCCACTAGCCTGGAGGATGATATATTACTTACATTCACGTTGCTGTTGAGGGACTTCCAAAATCATGCCTACATGACTGGAGATGGAGCCCAGTGTACTAGGACCTGCACGCGGGCATTGTCAGCAATGTCATTACTACTTATTTAAAAGAATCAAAAGACTGGAGAATGAGCACCTCCTCAAAGGAAAGAAAATGGATACAGTCAGGACAAAGAAGGAAATTTCTTGCTGATTTTCTTTCCTGAAATCAATGGTAATTTGGCAATGCACCTGACTGAGACAAGCTTTTACCCACAGACTGTATATATGGCAGTCAAAAATTGAACTTTAATTCTCTGATGTCTTAACTTTTGACTGCAGGGGGTTAATTTAGGTGATGCTTCATTTCTAACTAGTTTTACTGAAGAAGAGAAATTCTGATTCTTACCCCGACTTATTAGACTTGTCTTTCTTCTTTTCAAATCTCAATTACGTTCCTGCATCTTGGTTACAAGGTAGTGAGTATTCACAATATCGTCTAACAGAACTACCTTAATAAAACAGCTACGTAAAGGTACAAGCTCAAGTACCTAATCAGTCTGGGTTAAGCACATCAGATTTTGTTCACTCAGCTGGAAAACTAACATTTACTGAACTTGGCAACTCTTTGTTGTTCAGACTGATGTCTGAACGTAACGTACAGACCCTTCCAGAATGGTATTTATTCAGTACCTGTGCAAGCATCCATTGCTCGTTTAGATTAAGCTGACAAACTTCCAAGTGTATTTGACATTCCCAAAGAAAAGGTTTTAAAAAATCCTTAATGCTTGGAAGAACTCTGCTTTCCTCTATTTCAGATTTTCAGCTGTGCACATTGGTATATTTCTATTGTCAGTCTCTTATTTTTCTTTAACATGTGTCATTTAAAATGAACAAATCAATCAAAACAATTAATAAAAGTTGTACCTTTTTTTTTTTTTAGCTGTGAGCCAGTCTGTCCTACAGTCACAAAGGAGACACGGATGACCTCCCTACTTGGGAGGCCAGTCCTATCTGGAAGCACAGATCTCAAAACAGGCTGCATGTATTCCTGATAAATTGAAAGATAAATTGAAATTGAAATTCAGGCTATCAAAGCGTTGTCTTTTACTTAGAGTAAACCTGGAGTAAGCTGTCTTGTTACAGTAGCAGCACAAAAAGGATTTCAACACATACAGCAGTGTGGTTTTAATTTCCAAGGACAACTTCAGTTGTATCTCACAAGACTCTCCATGCACAGGCTGCAAACTATTTCCAGGCCTTCAGTCATATTAACTGCTCTCCTGTAGACAAAATTCTCTTCACAGTGTTTTCATGCCTCAGCCTATTTACCCTTTCACCCTCTTGAAAAAGGCAAATAAATGTCTTATTGTTCTTTTTCCTCCCATTAAAAGCAGTATTTCTTCCTCTCATTTTCTTTAGTATGCTCTGTTGGGCCTTTGCTTGTGATAATGCTGTCTTATTTTGTATCTGGTATTAGATCTCTTCCTTCTTGTCCCTCTGCACCTTTGATTTAATTCAACCTCAGTTTACACTAACATTTTTCTTAGCTTTGATACTTTTGCTTCCTTCTTCCATCATTGAAAATGTGAGATTTTTTTCCTATCTGCTCACACATTCATTCCTGTTATTAGCAAGGACTTCTCACTCTGATATCATCTTTTCCATCTCTACATTTCTCTCCTAGAATTGCCAACTGGCTGTTACTGCTTCAGCAAATAGCAGAGCTGTTGGATCTGCTGCTCAGGATGACATATGCATGCAGAGCTGCCATTGTTCTTCTGTGACCAATCGGAATTTCTGCAGTGGTGACCTTATAATCCCACATTCTACATCTTATGTAGCATAATTTTCTCTACATGTATTTTATGAATTCTACTTGATTTGTCTCCTCAAGCAGTTTTTTGCTGTCATGTCCCTCCTGCTCTTCTGCTACTCCCAAGGTTCTGATTTACTCCATTCTTTCTTACAGTTCAGTTTTATAAAAGTTCCAATATGGATTTATCAGCACTTGATAGCATTATTCTGTTTGCTGGCCTTGCACCCATCTATGTATCCATTGACAGCTTTGACTTTGGCTTCACCAGCTCTGGATTGTGGATGGAAGATTCCCTTGATTTTGGCAGCAGCACTCTACCCTCTCCATACAGAAATAGGAAAGCAGACGAGAGAAACTGTACTGAATAAGTTGTGGGAAAGGCAGGAAGGGAAAATAATCCAGTCAAATCAATGACAGATATCCTTAAGGAGCTCTTACTAAAGCAGATCACTAAACTACGATGCAGAAACCCCAGAAATATATGGCACGGATTCTTTTTCTTCAACAAGTATATTGTTTAATTGTCATAAGATACTAAGTAAATGACAGTATCTCATACTGTAAAACAATCTGAAACTTTAATGAAAAATACAGGGAACATCTCTAGTTGTGTTAGAAACTGAGTATTAGTCTTCTGTTCAGTAAACGTATGACCACAGAGTTGCAATAAGCAGGTAAAAGCTATAGTAATTGATATATATTGTGTTCTTTACTGATACATAGCATCAAAGCTTTGAAGCTCATTATTATCATTCAGATAGTTTGCAATCAATGATACCTAACATTTGTTAGGTATCATTGTTTTTGTTTTTCTTTGTTCCTTTGTGAGGAACAAAGTGGTTTTGAAGAAAAAATATTGTCTGTTAGTTTAAATGAAGAATTACTCTCAGACCACTTGAAACTTCCCAAGGTCATATAGGGTTTGTCTACATTAGGGAGGAGTCTGACACAATAGAAGAGGATCTGTAGATCAAACCAGTTGTTTCTGGCGCTCCTGTGTTTCAGCTGTATGTTTTTCAGAGAAAACTATATTTATTTTGGTCACTTAGAATGACCGTGGTCATAAACGTGGTTGGAAGTTATCTGAAAGAGCGGTGTCTGGTTATGATGTCCCTGTTGGGGGGCTGCTCTGCTTTTGTTATGCAGCTGGCATGGAACTTCAAGATTTCAGTTTCCTCTGAAAGGAGCCTTGCAACACACCAAAACTGCTCTACTAACTGAACAAATGTTAAATAATTTTTTATCTCTAGCAAATTGTACTGACCTTACCTCGAACAACTGAGTTTTGATATAAGTTTAGGATCAGATACAACTCTTTTAGAAGACAGCATCATTCTTATTTCAAATTCCATAGCTAGTTCCTCAAACATAGTAGCTGGAACAAGAGATTAAAACAACCTTTCAGAGCTAAATAATATAAATATAATAAATAAATATAATATAAAT
>VZSV01000014.1:643732-689599 GCA_013398735.1 Nothocercus julius
TTTTTTTTTTTTTTTTTTCTTTTTTGCCAGGATATGTGCCAATGGAAAGTCTGATCAACTTTAAAAAACAAATAGCTTTGGGTGACTGTTAGTATATTCACTGGTTGGTTTTTAAGGAAAGTTTGAGAAATTTTAGGAGCAGAAAGGTCATCATTATGTTTCAAAAGTTCTAATTAAGATGTCAGACTGGGCAGGGGAATGTATTTAGTATCCTGTGTAATTTGATTGTGTTGGCCTATTTAGATAAATTGCTTTGGAAAGACCAATAAACCGGCTACTTAAAATGTCCAAGAGGCCCAGGCTGAGTTCCAGTGTCTCAAGCAATGACTGAAGCAACAGCCTTTTGTAACTAGCAGCCAATCCAACAATAGACATCCAAGTATCAACGTCTGATACAAAGAATGATACAAGTGCCTGGATCACCGTCATTAATAGAATAAACAGTACACAGTGTTATTTAAGCACAAAATGCTCAGCTTTTTTCCCCCTTTGAACTGCAGACCTCTGGAGACAAGTATTAAAGGAAAGGAACACCCGATGTTTGAAACATCTGAAGCTGAGTCACTGCTCTGCATAAGCCCAGGGGATTATTTGGGTTTGTTTAGTCAGCGTGATTTCCGCTCAGTAAAGGTACTAAATCTGTATGCCTAACCCAGGATTCAGAACATATTGTCACTGGGCTCTCAATAACCTGAGATACTCTAAAATCCATAGTACTATTCTTGAGAATTCAAAATACTCACAGAATCAATAGGTACAGCCAATTTATCAGTCTCTACCACAATGGAATTTTAAACTCTGCATCATGTTTTCATCTTACCAATGGTGAACATCAAAACAGGATAGGGTTTGAAAAGCATGTTTAATTAAGAATTAACTTCTTGCTGCTGCATCCACCGCAGGTAAATTTAGGCATGGACAGCTCTCCAGTGAGAGACAGATAAGCTTTTTTATCATCTCCCCTAATGGCAAACTTCTGACTCTCCGAGCAGCTTTCTTTCTTTGGTCACTGATTTCATCCGCTGCTCCTATGCAACAGACCATTTAACCATTTGGTCGTGCTTTAGCTTTACTTGCTTTTTGATGGGGGGTTGCACTGTTGACTCCAACCTGCTTTTCTTGTGCTTTGTGTCTTGTGTGACACAACTCCCGTGCACTTTCAGCGGTTTAGAAGGGGAATTGTGAGGTTGCCAGAATAGATGAAATAAAACTTTCTCTTTGAGCTGGAGGCATGGAAAACAGAGTAGTGCTCTGTGGCCCTTTGGCATCGCGGTGGGAGCATTCTGTGTCCCCAGGTCCGCTTCCTGTTCCCAGGCTGTACTTTGGATCGTGCTCTGAACTCCCTCCAGAGTAGCGGGACACCCGACTACATTCTTGCCAGGCAGCACCAAGGAGGATAAGAAAGGTATTTGCTCTTTACTTGGGCAGACTCTGGTTGTTCCCTTCGTTTTTTTTCTTGTTAAAGGAGGAGAAAAGTCTTTCCTAGCCGGAAAGCACGCAAAGCACAGAGACAATTTTGCACGTCTTTGCAGCTAATGTACATGGTCTAGCACTGCCTGGAGCCTTTATTGGGATGGATAATTTATACCAGCTTCACTTCCCCTTATTTGCATCTGAGTTTCCAGAGCTCAATGAAACAAAACGATACAGAAATTTAACTTACTGTTCTTCTCTTTTCTTCAGAAGATAAAAGGAAGACTAAAGCAATAGGATTTAGAAAGTTATTGTGATCGTTAATTCTGTGCTGGTACCTGAAGTACTAAATCAATCCAACTTCCAATTCATTAATCTGGTTTAAAGAAGAACAGAGTGTTATGGCACAAAAACAGAATAATCCCAAAGCCTTGAGGAACTGCAGCTCACATGACAGGCATGTATAGGAGCTCCCAGCCAGGGTAGCAGGCAAATTATGTGAAACATTAGATACAGGGTAGAACCTGGCTTGCTCAACTTCCCCAGCGTGTTATTTTATATAATTAAAATTAAATTCTTTGGATTTCTTTTCTTTCCTTAAATAGCGAAGAAGATTGGAAGCAGGACTGATACTTCCTGACAGCTGTGACCAATCACGGATTCCTGGCTTTTGAAGTATTTTTTCCTGCCCTGACACGTGCATTTTCTTTCAAGGTTTTCCTGTGTTGATTTACTCCCTGTTCTCCCAACTGATATCTAATTCTCCTTTCTGCTTGGTATGGCTTTGTACCCCCACACAAAGTCAAAATTAGCAATGCAAAATGTACAGACATAATACAAGCCTCTTACTATTTCTCTTAACAAAAAAAAAAAAAAAAAAAAAATCAAAACTGAACAGCAGAATGATACCCTGCATTTTATGGTAGAAAAAAAGCGCCACTGAATTTTTTTTTTTCTGCTTAGCCCACTAACAAAAGCAACTTGTTATATTGTTTAATGTCACTTTTAGTGCAGATAAAGAACTTTATCCATAAAGACTTTAAGCAGATTATTGCAGAGTCTTACAGTTGAGAGAAAGTAGACTTGGGACCAGCACTGTTCCTGGTTTAGCCACAAGCTTGAAGCTTTGCTTTGGCCAAGGAACTTTACATGCCTGGAAATTAAGCCAAAAGTTAAAAGTGGATATCACTCCTTACCTACCACATGAGAAGCAGGAGGGCAAATTTAATTACCGCTTTGACATTTGGGAAGAAAAATTACAGAAAGAGCGAGTGCCAACAGTAAAAGATTTTGCAGAAGCACTAACTTGCTGAGGTGACTCACTATATGAGGGGCCAATTTTTACAATTTTTTTCTTGAACATAATACTGGTTATTTTATTTATCAACCATTTTTATTGCATCCACAGATGTGGCATGCAGCCAACACAATAAATAATCATTAAAACTTCATCACATGTACAATAGAGAAGACAAGCAACTACTAAACAGAGTAATGGAGCACTGAAAAGTAAGCTTTTGTATCTCATCCCCAGCATAGCCTCCAGCATCATGCTGGGACATTGTTTCGGTGCTGACTCAGATGGAAGAATAACCCCTGTTGCGTCACCCACATCAGTCCTTCTGGCACCATGGAGGACACTGCTGTCAGCACTGACTTTAGGGAAGAGCAGCCCCTCCCTCTCTACTGCCTGTAGCACAGATACTGCTAGCAGTCGGCCAAAACCCTGGTGGTCGTAGCAATTGTTAGGGAAGAACACTCCTCTGTTGCACAAAACAATGAACTTCCACCAGAATTACTAAATGAAAAAAAAAAACTTTGACTTTTCAGTGTCAGGCAAGAAGGAAATACTTCCAGAGTAGGCAGAGATCAAAAATGATTTATGAACTCAGTTGAACAAAGCAGCGGCTGAAATCTTTGAACAAAAGTGCATTGCAGGTTTGTACATCAACATGCTTCTCCACAAAATGGCAGTGATGGGACATGTGGAATAGTTGGAGTTTCCTTCATGAATCTGACCAGAAAGTATCCCAAAGGAGATGGAATATATAACTTCATTTGGATTGTCAAGAAGCTTCCTTAACAGAGGGACTATGTACATATTAAGTCATGATGTGATATCAAGAAAAAAAAATCTCTAATTAACTTGAGACAAGTTAATTGCCTTCTGGCAGAAGGCAGTATCTGGCTCATCCAAGGACAGAGGCTGGAGTTGAGCACAAGCAGCAGGAAGAATTAGGAGACAGGTTGGAATGACTCACAGAGAACCAATGGGGACAAAAGAATGAACATGACCCGGCACATGTAGATAATCCTGCAGAAGACTTGTACTGACTGCAGCAATATAGCCCTGGGATTTGACCTGCTCCAAGAAGAGACAATTCTGAGTAAGACCAAGCTCAGAGAGGGAGTATGTGATGGGGGAAATCAACAAGACATAGAGCAATGAAGATGACTAAGGGACAGGAGCATCTATTGTATGAGGAAAGACTAAGCGAGCTAGGCGTGTTTAGCCTGGAGCAGAGAAGTTTGAGGGGGGGGTCTGATCAATATGTACAAATACGTGAGAGGAGAATGTAAAGAGGATGGGGCCAAACTCTTCTCGGTTGTGGCTAGCGACAGGACAAGGGGTAATGAGAGGAGAGGGTGTCACCCTTACTGTGAGGGGGACAGAGCCCTGGCACAGGCTGCCCAGAGAGGTCATGGAGTCTCCTTCTCTGGAGATCTTCCAAACCTGCCTGGATGCCACCCTGTGCTCCATGCTCTAGGTGACCCTGCTGGAGCAGGGGGGTTGGACTAGATGATCTCTAGATGTCCCTTCCAACCTCAACCATTCTGTGATTCTGTAACAAGAGCTGCAAGTGGATTAAGCTAAACTCTCTACTGACAGCAAACTCTCTCCAAAGAAGACCACACAGGTATTTAAACTGGAAAAGTCAGACTTTGTCAGAACAAAAGATAGAAAAAATATTGAAAAGTGAAAAGTTGAAATGATTAAGTAAAGCCAAGTAAGATTAAAAGAAGCTATAAACAAGTTTTCTCCCGCCCACAAAGCAATCCTTTCTTCCAGGCTTGGTCTCAGACCAGCAACACGGTGGTTTTCTCAGTTGCAGCAAATTCTGCCTGGTCCCTTCTAAGTCCCCAAGGATGTTTATTTCCATCTACCCTTGAATTTGATGTGTGTCTGTTCCCTGCTTCTCTCTGCAATGTCCTAGTTCTTCCTGTTCATGAGCCCTCAACCTCTGACAGCCCAACCCCACATTCTGAAAGCTTCTCTCCCTAAGCACGTTCAGTCACTCCTTGGGGAGAAGTCTTCCGGCCTTCCTCTGAAGGTTGCTCATTCCATTAGTCTCTTTTTTTTTAAAGGAACATAACACATAAACTCATACAAATAAAGCAAATATGACCTATTGTGTACTGATTACAAGTCAAAAGAATTTGGGAAATCAAAAATTACGAGCATCCTGAGTAAGGTCAGGAGATGAGCTGCCAAGAGAGCAACTCTTAGGAACTCTGAAATGATGACCAAAAATCTGGCCATAAAACCTGAAAACCTTTTCTCATAACTTAGTAGGACTGTACAGATTAGGGTTAATCCAGTACAGATTAGGGGTTGACCTACTGGAAAGCAGCTCTACGGAGAGGGATTTGGGAGTCCTGGTTGACAACAAGTTAACCATGAGGCAGCAGTGTGGCCTTGTGGCCAAGAAGGCCAATGGGATCCTGGCCCACATCAGTGTTGCAGCAGGTCGAGGGAGGGGATCTTGTCTCTCTGCTCAGCCCTGGTGAGGCCGCGCCTGGAGTGCTGTGTGCAGTTCTGGGCTCCCTAGGACAAGAGGGATGTGGAGCTGCTGGAGAGAGTCCAGCACAGGGCCGCGAAGATGATTAAGAGACTGGAGCATCTATCGTGTGAGGAAAGACTAAATGAGCTGGGCCAGTTTAGTCTGGAGAAGAGAAGACTGAGAGGAGATCTGATCAACATGTACCTTGGGGGTGAATATAGGGAGGATGGGTCAAACTCTTCTCCATGGACAAGGACTAATGGGTACAAGTTGAAACACAGGAAGTTCCATCTCCATGCGAGAGAGGCCCCTTCCAGCCTTAACCATTGCGTGGTTCTGTGATGCTGTGTGTAACAAATTGATAACCAGGACTCACTTCTGTTGCTGCTGTTGGTTACAGTGCTTGGTGCAGTGTAACATACCTCATTGCATTTTTGGAAGTCATCACAAAACTGACTGTTAGCTGGCTTGCACATTGCTGCAGAGTCCATTTCAGAATTGCTAGTTCCCTAGATAAGTTCTAAATTTTCAGCATTGCTTCTCTCTCCTCTTCCATGTTTCTCAGGAATTTTTAATAGACCCAGTCTTGTACTCAGGTTCAGTTCCTATCTGAACTTGAAGCACAAGGAGGTACATGGGGTCTGGTCAGGAAGAAACACCATATTACAGTTTAAGCAGCTCTGCCTCACATAAGCATAAGATGAGGTCTGCACTACTGCAGGAATGTCTATATGAGACTATAACAAAGGCCCTTTCTTGAGCTTACCACTAGAAATCCAGGGAAAACAATTTGCCCTTCTTTTAATTAAACCAACCTTTGTGACTCACTGAAAAATCGTACTTGAGCGGCAGTGGGGTGCACAACAAAGTGCACAGAAGTTCTTACTCATAGTCCTCCTGTCTTCTGGAAGACCATTTGTGCTTCTAGGAGTGGTTTTCAGGTGGCTGCTTCCAGATAGCACTTGCCTCTTTTTAATTTCTACCTAAAGAGGACCTATTAAGGTAACCAAAAGGAGAGTAGGATAAACTTCATGTTTTCGCATGTAGTTGACGCACATCAAGTTGGCTGAGGAGAAAGTATCAAATCAAATGCATCTGAGTGCTGTAGAGGGTTTGCATCTCATCTGCCATGAGTTTTGAGATCGTAGGATGTAGGGAATTGTGAAGCTGCACAGGCTTGGATTGTCAGAATCTCAAGCTTAAGTCTCCATTACCAACTGTATACTGGTGCCCACTGCGTGGCAAGGAAGGGATGCCTCACTACTGCTTTGTGACCGTACACAAGGTCACATCACACTGCTGCAGACTAGCCACACCAGACTGCCCCCAGTAATGCTGATGCCCACCCAAAATTCCAGGTAGCTCTGACATATCTTTCTTTGAAACTTACTGACTCTTGAGAGAATTCTCTAATGTGTCCCTTAGGAAACATAAATTGAAACAAATACAAAATTTGCATACAGATTTCTACTTGTAATGACTTTTTAAAAGTATCTGTAGTGAGTCTTGTTCTGTTTGTCCTGCTCCTGTTTGTATAGCATTTAGCACAATGGGATCCTGCTCCCTAACAAAGACTTTTAATTAGGCAAATCATATATAATGGGATGTTCCTGACTTCTTTTTTTCCACTGTGGATACTTAGACTATTTATTCTGCTTTTGTATGCATTTCTTCTTATAAAATGCTAGCAAAATTCTATCCTGTTCTCTCTGGAGTACTTGTAACTTTAGCTAAGCACATTTTAAAAGGTAATATAACTGCTTTGCTTTTAATGTGTTTATTGGAAATAAGAAACATTTTAGCTGATTTCACATCTGAAACATCCACTGAAAATAAATATCACTAAGAAGTAGATAAAAGAGGAATAAAACATATAGTATTTTAAAAGTTACAATGTATATGTGAGACACTTATAAAAACCTTTTTACTATTTCTTTACCTCTTTAAAACATCTTCCAAAATCCAGTATCTCTGAGATGAAGTTGTGCTCTTTGCTCCACTGTAAGGTAAAAATACCAGCCAACATAAATTACATAAAACAAACAAAAACTCAAATGAACTTGTACTTGAAATCTGACCTTCAAAAGCAGTGGGAAGTTTTTTAAAATAATAGTTTGTCTGAGTAGTGTTCCCTTCACCCCCTTGCTTTAGAACCACTTGAAAACATTCTTGTGCACAAGCAGCTATATGGGAAAATTATTTAAGAAATCCAAGTAGTTCTGTGAGCACTGGAATTAAGAAAACCCCATTTTCTACTGTTCTGTGCCTTACAATTGAACTGCAATAGCTGCAGCTCCTTCTCCACCTCTTCCCACTTTGGCTTGACCTGCCAGCTGGACCAGAGGCAGCTCAAGGTTTCGCTAGCTGGAGCAGCAGGGGGCTGCCAGCTGCAGGCCCTTGGCTACCAGGGGAGCCAAAGAGAAAATGCTACCTGTCAGACACTTGGAAAGAACTGTGAGAAAAGCAGTTTTAGAAAGCACATATTATGCAAGTCCCTTACAGGAATTTATCATCTTTAAAATTTATGTTCTCTGCTGGGTCAGGGAAAAAGAAGGTCCAAAATCAGGCTAGTCTTGTGAATAACATAAATGAGCTCAGCTTGTACTATTGCAATTAATTACCCCTCTTTTGGTAAAAGTCCTCCAGGCTCAAGTTCATGTAGCACCTTGGAAACCCAAATGCTTTCTACATACCCAATTAATCATGTGTAACAGCTATACAACAACTTCCTCTTTCATTTTGACAAAAATTTGCAAATACGTTTGCTAGAAACCTCTGACCTTAGACTAAATAATACACACTCCCACAGTTTCAGCCTTTCCCGTGAAGGTGAATGTATTTTTCCCTGTTCTCAAAACACTTTTTTTTTTTTTTTCCTTTGCTTTCTTGACACATTTTTGTTTTCTGCAGGGTTTTATTTTGGTTCCCTACCTCTTCTAGCTTATTGCTTCTTTTAAATCCAGTGTAGCTTTCTTTGGTTGTCCCTGTAATATTAAAGCATAACACTGTCCAAAAATCCTGTGGTGCTGTAAAGTCATCTTTACTGCTACTGTACGTCCATCTACACTTATCTGTAAGCAATGCAACTACAAAATTTGGACAAAACTTGATTACAGAATATATTATAGATATAGTAAAATTACAGATTTATAACCAAATTCATGCTCCTACACTTTGGAAACCAATTCAAATACCAGAAGATTATATACCTGTGTGAACAATAAAGTGTAGGGTAGTTCTGTATTCACAGAAATGTTCCATGAACCATACAAAGGGTCATTCAGGGTCTCTGTTGCATTTCTCTGCCCTGACCACCTTTGGACTATCTATAAGTCCTCTCAAAGAAAACAGTAGTATAAAAACACTACATCAATTTGAAGCAAGAAGAATTCCATACCTTGTTGAAACGCCAGAGGATAGGCAAAGTGTCTGCAACAAATTAAATTGGAATTTGGCCAGAAAATCCAGATTAGAGCATGGATGTTGCTGAAATCTGCTAAGAAACGTATCAAGAAAAGAGTTGGCCAAAAGCCTTACTTTATTTATTTTAAATAATGACAGCTGAGATCTATTCAAACTTAATGTATTTTAGGACAACTCACCTCTATAACATCATAAAATAGAATTAGCATATGGGTAGCAGTGGCTGGAGCCAACTATCACTTTCTTATATATCCAGTGAAAACTTACCATTATTTAACCTTGATTACTAAATATTTCCTTATCATTTCTAATGCAAGAATGTGTTTAAAATATATTCCTTTAAAATAGCATCTAGCTGCTGCAATAAAATATAAAACAGTCAACTGTAAGAAATGCTTGATGCTGTTTTTGTGACTTTAGTGCATCCAATTTACCATTTTTTCTATTCTCCTACTGCTTACATGTATGAAAATTAAAGTTCTTGATTTCATTTGACAAAACCACAGGACACCAGCTCTGCATCAACTATCAGTTGCTTTTTCAACCTTATTAATCTCAGCATTACAGATCAAATTAGAACTTGACATCCTGATGTTAGAGCCTAGATGGTCTGAGAAGAAATAAAGATATCCGCAGTAAAACAATTGCATTTCACAAAGCTATGTAAAAAACATGCAAAAACTGAATTAGCAATATAAT
Source organism: Nothocercus julius (assembly GCA_013398735.1). NCBI lineage: Eukaryota > Metazoa > Chordata > Aves > Tinamiformes > Tinamidae > Nothocercus > Nothocercus julius. The sequence goes on from VZSV01000014.1 coordinate 653,050, forward strand.
TACAGACTTTCAATGAATTATTTCTCAGCATATAATTAAAGTCTGCCATCTTATCAAGAGAAATCAGAACAATAAAATTTTGTATGCAATGATGTAATGCATATTATCTTATTTTGTTTTTGCTTTATATTTTAATGTATAACGGAAATCTGTTTTTCTATGAAATACTTCCATAGAAATGTAGCTCTAGAATTCTTTAGAAAGAATGATCTTTGCTCTGTCAAACACTGAGATGGCTCAATCTTTACAAGTTTAAATGCATTTCATTCCAGTGGTGTTTTATTTAAAGTAATAAAAAACTCATTCTGAAATTCTGGTGAAACACACATGAATGGACCTCATCCTGGAGAGGGATATGGCAAACCACACCTTACGTAGGGCCCAAAAGGAAGACCATCTAAATCAGCTGTCTGATTTGCCTTTTTACTACAGAGACACCTATTCAACATACACACAGGGAGTTCGATCAAATGTTGATTCTCATTTTGGGGTGAGATGAATCTTGCTATATAGATCCCACATACTCTGTTGACTATAAAGGCAGGTTAGCTTAGATGAAGGCCCATATTCTGTAGAAACCCACATTAGCCAGATGAATCTCTTTCACCCTCTGGGAGAGGCTAAAGACACAACAGCTTTGCCTCTTATTCAAAAACACCTCTCAAAAAACACTAATTCAAGGCCCAAGGCCAAAAGACCCGCCCTTTTTTTAGCACTGTAATATGAGTATTACTGTATATATCTGTATATATGAGTATATATTGGAATATACTGAGACTATCTCACACAAAAATTAACAGGTTATTCTCTAAACAAAGTTTTATACTAGTAATAGAAGAGGAAAAAAAAAAAAAAATCCAGGGCATATTGTTGTTCTTAGTGGCAAGTTAAAAAACAGAATCAGATACAACAAATTTATATCAAGCATTCACATCAATGAAGTAATAAATTCACACAAAATCAAAGAGATCAATCACATACAATATAGGAAAACTACTGAGTCATTTAAAAAATTTGGCAGTTTTGGGTAAATGAATAAAGATGCTAAGTATTGATTGGAAAAATAATTTATTTTTTAGTTTACCAAAACAATAACATTTCATGTTACACTTTAAATTATGAGTAACACCCACTTTGATCCCGCAAAGGTACTAAGTATCACCTGAGATGCAATAAACACTTACAACGTTGCTTTCAGGAATAGGTTGGAATAAATTCCAAGTCAGCAAAAAGTAATGAAGATTGACATTTCTGTTGCTGTTTCATTGGCTAACATTTTATATTCTTTTTGTAGGAAGTAGGTACACATGTTGACATTAAATAAATACATGAAATTTTCAGGCAGAGCCTTAACCAAGCTTATACATAAAACATATCTGTGGACTCCACACCAAGCCACAAATTTGCAGTAACATACTCAAAGCATGGTACACAGATTTAGATGTAAGATATAACTAACTTTTGCAACATATAAGAAAATTCTTATTGCAGGTACTTGTATCTGTTGAAAAAAAAAAAAAATGAAGTGAAACAAAATATTGAATCAAGAGTGTGAAATTCCACTCATACATTTTATCTGACAAACTATCCTTACTTTGGGAGGGTTTCCTTATATTGAAAATGCTGCAGTAATGAAGACTAGCATGGAAAAAAGAGCAGTAATATTTCATTTTCATCAGTTTGTATTGAGGATAGTTAGAAGTGCAGGGGGTTTTGTTATAAAATTTAACTTGCTTTTGTGTTCCTGAAAAATAAAAGTACCTATACAAGAGCCAAAATGAACCCAAAACTTCATATATTTTTAAAATTAAGTGTAAAATAAAAAATGAAGCAATGCAGTCTGCTATCACAGTATCTAGATAAAATAGTGGATTTTTCAATTAATTTTATGTATTTATTTGCTCACCAGACCATACTTATTGTATATGTTGAAATGTGCACGTATTGTACATGGAGGAAAACATTCATTCTTTTTTTTAACTTAGTGTGATATCCTAACTCCACTGCTGTTAGAGACAAGACCTCCGCTATTGTCACTGAAGCCTGAATTTCTACACCATAATGGACTGCACAGTGTAGGATCACACATGTTTATGCATGGTTATGGAGAATGCATGTAATTATGTGAACAGGTCTAAATATAAACACCTTTACATCTGGGAAAATCAAATACAGAGGGATCTATAACAATTCTAGCTACTTCAACAAATTCAGCTTCAATATACCCTATCCAGAGAATTTTAACGTACAGGAATGAAAAGTAGAGACATGTTTATACATACACACACATACTCATGAGAAAGCATAAACAAAATGTAAATTTAATAAAGATGCTTACACATTTTTTTTTTCCACAGAGAGGTCCTTAACTGTCTGTTGGGAGTTGATTTAAATGGGAATGTGATCAGGGAAACTTTTATATTAAATCAGGACATGCAGTCCTTGCAAAAGTCTTTCAAGGACTTTATGTCATGGAATAATTGCATGTTGAGGAACTTCGTTCTACCCTGCCTCTCTCCATTACGTTAACAGGTGCAGAGAGGTCAAGAGGTATTAAGGCCATCTTTTTTCACAGTGTACAAGCAGCGGCAAGAGTGGACTGCAAAATGTGATGTAACATGTGCAGCACTACATGCATAATAAGGCTGAGCAACTTGAGTTTGAGAATTTCCTAACCTAAATTATTGATCACATAAGATCAATTTTGTTTCAGACTTAGAATATTAAATATAAAACAACCTTGTATTTTATTCGAATTAAATAAAAACAAAGGATCCAGAAGAAAATTACTCATACACCAATTCATTTAATCAGCACTGCTTCAAATGAGGTACCCAAATCAGCTTCATTTTTAGCTAATTAAAAAGAAAGTGGCAATATATTACTTTTTTTTTTTTTTTTTTTTTTAAGTAAAGTTCTAGAAGTCAAAAGTGACTAACTGATTTTTTCTCACACACTCCAAGAGAGAGAAGAAAAAGAGAAATCAACATTTCCAGTACGGACACACAGAAAATTCAGCTTCAAAAGTGACTAAGCTTCAAACATAGTGATTTACAGAATGGACCCTCTTGCAAAATTACATACAGACTAAATGGATAATGTCTTTGTCACTTTCTTATGGTAATGTAATACTGTGGCAGGAATTTGAACATCTGATACATTTGTTAAAATACATTGGACTAGCCAGCCAGCACTCCGTATATTAACCATATTCAATGGAATTGTTTCAAGTTTTATATTCAGTGCACACTGCACATAACAGAATTTCCTGAAGTATGGGACATTGTTAAGTATAAATCAAAGTGAACAAGTGTCTCGTAATAATAGAGGCCATGAAATGGAGTTGATGTCTGATGACTAATACATTCAGGGGCTTCAAAGACAGTCTATAAAAGGAGCTACTCAAGTTTAAGAAATGAATTGCACTCACTTGGAAAGTGAGGAGGGTTTCTTGACTTTGATAAAAGTGTTCCCCCCCGAAAAGAATGGATTATTCAACTTTCTAAAAGTTTTGTTGATTTTAATTGTTGAGATGAGATTAGATGAGAATGTGTTCTCAGGGTTGAGCGCAGCCATGAAAGCTTCACTAAAAATAGTATGATCCTTGAGGCCCATGCACCAAGCAGCTTATGTCACAGATGCAAACGTTTCTCTTGGCCAGCAGTAAGTACAACTCATCTTCATCGTTTTTCACACTGAGTACAGAACTGTGACACTGGTGGTTTCAGTGAAATTGGGATGTTTGTTTAACAATGTAAGTGACAAAGAAAGCCACATTTGCAGAATGATGCTGGGACCATCTTTAGCAAACCTCAACATCATTTTCCAGAAAACATTTCCCATGCCAGCAATTGTTTCTACTGATGGTAATTTGATATTGACACGCTGAAGAAATATACATCATAATACAAGTTTTAAAGTTTGTATGCTAAGCACTTAGGCAGATCTCCTAAAACAGTTAGCATTCTCTTTTCTGCCTGGAATCAAGCATATTTCAAGTCTTTTGCAGTGATGTTGATCCTTTACTAATTTCCACCACAAAGTGATAGCAGCATGAACAGTATCTTTTGGAAAATCCAGACAAACTTATTAAGACAAAATTACTATTGCCTGTGGGATAGTCTTTAAAATTAAGTTGCTTGTGATCTGATGTTAGTCAATTTATCTTGGCTTTATTTCAGTAGAGTGGCAGAATTCATATGAAAAGAGACTGTATAATAAGAAAGAACTGTCGTCTTCTTACTGTTATTCCCTGGGCATATCAACTACTGAAATTCTTAATGTGGGTTAAGTGGAGAAGTGATGGTAAGTTAATGGAATGGCATATTCTGATGTACTAATGTAATGTAGATGACAGATGAGAAAAGCAGTCTTAAGATTAAAACAATCCAGTCTGAAAAGAGATGGAGTTAACAGATAATAAAGGAACAAGTCCGGTGCCTAAGCAAAACAGCCATTTGCCTGAAAAAATATAGCAGGATTAACCCTAAAAAAAGGTTATCTTGCATAGATCATGTATTTAAATGTAATATTTAAATAAAAGTATGTAGTATCTGGCTCAAAAATACTTAATGCCAAATAGTGCTAAGTAAGCACCTGCATAAATGACTAGAAATTACAAAAAAAAAAAAAAAAAAAAAAAAAATCACTGCATGTTTTCCCAAGGTATTAATATTACAGGTTTTGCATCTTACTGTGCAAGAAAACCTCAACTCTCATTCTTAAAGGCAGAAAAATGTCAGATGTGCAAATTTAGCTTGAGAAACACGATAGCTATTGTTTTTACTACAAACAATAGATACTGAAAGTTGCTATATTTTAACCATAATAATTTCTTTCATTTTTGCTGTCAATATTCCCAGAGTCAATAATCTACTGATTCAAAAAACAAGGTTATCAGATTCCGTCCTGCTGTACTTCCGCACCCAGAGCAAATATTTTGTTCAGACTTAAAATATCATTTAATATTGTACGTTAAAGCAGGAAATGAATGAAATTCATATCCATAACAATCTAGATATATTTACAGTAAAGGGTTTACATGAGTTGTGGTAAAGGGAAAATATTTTAGTATGTTAAAAAAATAATTTGTCTAAAATGGAATCTTACTTAGGGTTCACTTTTATTTAGATGTAAAAACTAGCTCAAAAACAGATTTTAAATTAAGACATCAAGAATAAGTATTCTGAAGTTATAATTTATTCATAAACTACATCTCATTCTTTCTACTATTGGTTTTTATCTCCATGAGTTTCCAAATCCTACAACTAGATAAAAAGCACAGATATTTGTGTGATGTCCTACTGCTCATCTGTTTTTGACAAGCCCACATCTCCAGATCCTGGTCTGTAGCTTATACTGACTTCAGCGTCAACTATCCTTGTGAGCAAAAGACACAGTTAGAGAGATAAATATATTACTAACACTTTTTTCAATATAAAGAGTTTTACAAAAACATGCTAAATTTTGACATTAACAATGCATGTATTATAGCAATGTGAATAATGCATTAAATAACAGAATGTGTTCGGGTTTTGTACTATTAATCTTTTAGACTTTTTTTTAAAGAGTGTTACAAAAATACGTATTTGTTTACTAACACAGTAATACTGGCATTTTCATTCATGAGAAATCCCTTCAGTTTTATATGCTACAGAGACTATGCTTTATAAGCCAAAGAAAAATTGATTCACAGACTGCTTAGATCAAGAATGGATATTGGAGACTGTGAGAACAGTGTTTAGTTTGAGCTAAGGAATTTTATCATATTTGCTTTGGTGGGATATCTGGAAAAAGGCTAAAGATGTGGCTGAGGCCTGAATGACCAAGGAACTGAAATTAACTAAATATTATCTCCCATGACAAATTTGAGAAGCAAACGTAAGAAAATGGCTTTGTTTTACACTGTGATTCATTTCTGATCCACTTCTTCCCACAAGGGAAGGACATTGCTTCCTGGACTAAGTCCTATGTTCATTTTGAAGTTTTTTTCTTGGAATAATACAATTACATAATAAAAATCAATTTTTTTTGTATATTAAGCAACTGCCTTCTCAAAACTACTTAAGAACAAGTACTCTTTTAGTCTGATGTAAAACAGTAAGAAGCTGTTATAGACGTGAAAAGGAATCCAAGTTTTGATTATTTGATACTGAAATAAGGGATGTTGAGGTGCCAGCACATCTCTTCAGATTAATAAATCCATTACTGGAAGGACAAGATTGAACCGCTGTAGTTCAGGAAAACATTCAAAAATCTGGATGCCTGAAATTAGCTTGTTAAATTCATAATTTACATTAATTAGTATATACATATAAAGTAGATTAATTTATCAAATATTAAACTGAGCGAAGACGCAAAGCACCACTTGTATGTGTGATCCCACAATTTTTGATTATTGAAAACTGCTGTGCATGAATGGAGGAATTGGTCATTACAGGGTTAAAATTCAAAAGAGATCTGATGAACGAAATGGACAGCAAATTTTGAGATCTGAAATATAGAAAATGTTTTATACAAAAATTATCTGCTTTTCTACTTTAAAAACTGAAACTGGTGAGAGGAATATTATTTCAGGCCAATATGGAAAAAATATTATTTCTTAAACCACAAAGGGACAGTTTCAAATACTGTCATGAATGGAACTTCAGTGTTCAATAAAAAGGAAACAAAAATCACTTTGTAATATGAACCTCTATCAAAGGTGGAACAGAGACAAATATTATATGCTATCTGGACTGGAATGCCAAGAGGGTAAATTTAAGGAAGAATTTCCTGGCTTTAGAGACCAAAAGCCTACTCATTAAAAAATTCTTTTTTTGTGGTTTAATTTCTTCCCTTCCCTCAGCCTTTTAGAAAATGTGAGAGCGGAAATAAAACTACTGAAAACCCAGTCATGTGGCCAAAGGCAAATACATTGGGCACTGAACAGATCTAAGGAGTCTTAAAGCCAGAATTCTTCACCTAGTTGTGATTTCTGTCCCACATTGTATGAAAATTGGTTGAATACTTGATGTAATAATGAGGGAGTTCTGACTGCCTACCCTCAGTAGTAAAATATCATAAAACAGTGAAACTGTTTTAAGGAAACACAGTTCAGATTTCTGAGGTTCAAGTGAGGAAAACTGAATAAATAAATAAGAGGGTAAGAATTAATAGCCAGATTTTTACAAGTTCTTTTGGAAAAAGAGACGATACTATTTTTCAAATACTCCTCAGATGAGGCTCTTCGAGCTCGACCCACATACCAACAGGCACTTCACATCTCAAAAACTGTTTCAGCTTCAGTAAAGTGGCTTGGATTTACATTTATCCCTCAGCAATCTGTGCATCAGTCACCTTTTTAAAAAGATCTCATTACATGATGTATTATGAGAGCATGATTTACTGCATTATAAAATATTTTAAAATGACCTTTCTATATTTTTTTAGCCATAATTTGCAGGTACCATAAAGTCTGCAAGATGCTGACATTTTATTTTGCAGTTTTTTAACACTTCACCAGACAAACCAGCTAAAATATTTTAAATACTCTATTTAGAGCTGTGCTCTGATCTAATTAAAAAAATAAATTACAAATGCTGGATACACTTAAAGTAAGTTTAGTTTATGGTAACTGCGGCCTGAGTTAAACACTACTTCATGTCATCCACACTCTTTGTACACCCTGACACAGACAGGTTTCTATTTGTCCAGCCTTCTCTACTGTTGGTGATTATTTGTTTATGTTTTTGTTCTGGCCCTGTCATTACTGTTCAGATCTGAAGAGATGGATGTTCCTGTTTTGCTTTCCTGACCTTCTAAATTAGCAGATGTGCCAGCAGTTTGCAAAAAGCCAGTGCCAGCACCACAACGCATAGCATTATGCATATACAGAAAGTAAAGAAAACATTTAATAGCAAAATAGAAAAAAAAAATTGGGACCTGAAAAATTGTGAATAGCTGTTTTTATACAATCAAGTAATTTAAGTGCATAGAAAATACAAGCAAAATCAATTCAAGTTTTTTCCCATTTCCTTTTCTGATTTTGACGTTCTTAGCAAAAGGTTGCGTTTGACACTGGCTGAATACAAGAAGACTCTCTAAACTAAGTCCACTGCTTACAGAGACTCCACTGGGACTGCAGGATACTTCTTCAGGGGGAAAGAAAAGTCCCATTTTTATGCAGCACATAATGACCTGGGAATTATGATCAACAGACCTACAGGGTTTTTAATAATAAAAAAAAAGAAACAGTGTTTTAGAAGGTGTTCAGAAGTAACAGGCTCCCTAGTAAGAAAGAAGCTGACAAAACATAATTGTCTCACTGGTGTTTGTGTTGCTACAGTACTCGGACAGGTTTGGCCAATTTTTAAGGCACATTAGTGGTGACTTAAACAGAAGCACTAAAGATAGGAGAATTAAACCAGGACCATCAGAAACATCGACATTTCTTGTGACAAGAGAAGATTCTGCTGCGATACGCTGCTCGAGACCACAGTTACGTAGCTATGTATTAAATTTCTTTAGAATAGACCCATCAGGCCCAGTACAACAGTGCAATATTGTAGTTCCATAACATTTTAAAATCAATACTACATGTCTAAACTTCTAAAAAAGGAACAAAACTAAATAAATAAATGCTCATTAAACCCTACCGTTAACATTTTTGCAGTCAGTGTGTACTGCCCTTCAAGGTGCTTAATACAGATGGGTGCGAGTAGCTCTTGATGAAGAAACTATTTAAGTGCCATACTAGAGCTCATACAGATCAAATTTGCCAAAACATTTGATAAGAAAAGAATAATAACTCTAAACCGTTGATAATAAAGATATGTGCTCCTGAAACCATTTTAATGAACTCTTGTCAATTTTGAAGAAATTTGGTTTTGTTTTATATGGATCACTTCTCTCTAATCACCTGTTAAATGATGGTTGTAAACTGAGGAATGTAAAGTCATAAGTATTTGTATCACAAGTGTCTGTATAAAACAGTACAGACTCTCATAATAAATATTAGGCCAAAAGAATTTTTTGAATGTTTTGATTATGAACAATAATGTTATAAAATATACGTCAGCAAAATTTCTGTGCAGGTGTTAATAAACTTATAGAAAAGGTTAATGTCACAGCTCTTTCACCTACCGATGTTTCAGATAAACAACAAATTTAGACCAGGAAGACCATAGAAACAAATGTAAGAGAATAGAACAAAATTCTGGAAATCCTTTGGCATACAAATTATGTACAATATCAACAGAGTTTGTTAGTCTCTCTCTTGATGCTCTTTCATTTAAGTTTTTGGCAATAGATTAATAACTAAAGGTTCATCACTCTCATAAGCAGACAGAATTACTACTACTTTAAAACAAGAGTGGAATTAAATTTACCACAGAGAAAGTTGGTGTGTTTTTGTAAAGCATTCTATTGCTTCCCTCTTTCTACTTGTGACTTCGCGTCGTTGACAGCAACATCAATGGGATCTTCCTTGGTGGCACTTATATCAAAAGGAACCATTTTTTTCGTAAGTGCTAGAAATAAGTCAGATAAAAAAATAATTAAACATCTTCAAAGAAACATATACATTTTGCTGCCTAGCCATTAATAGGCTTTATATCAGTCGTATACTTCACTATGCAATAATACACACAACAAGCAATGCGATACTAATAAATATAAATAATATAAATAATGTTAACGATGTTTTAAAAAAAGCAGAAATTAAGGGGAAGAAAGTGGATATCAATTCATACAACATACCTTTTTCTAAGGACCTCAGCTACACCATAAAAGTATATGAGACATAGTCCTTTCTGACTGCTATAAATAATCAGAGTGCATCATTCTGAATGGCACAGTAAAATCTCAGCAGCATACAACTGAAAGTCAAGTCAGGGAGCAAGTCTTCACAGATCAAATAAGAATAGTGAGATGTTTTCACTTCCATAAGAAAAATGAAAACACCATACTTGGGGCATTAGTAAAATTACCATTTTTGACATACAGTTTTCTGCATTCACCTAGAATTATACTATTGTATGATCTTTTGACAGTATGGTCTTTGATTTTGACAATACTCAAAGTAAGCAAAAGTGAAAAATCATACAAATGAATCCTTGTCACACTAAATCCATTTGCAAAGTAACGATTATTCCATGTCTTTATCACTTAACAGTTCTAGAAGGCTTTGTTCTAGAACAGTGTCCCACAGCATTATGATATTGTAATATATTATTCATTTTCATTATCTTACAAATTTTATAAAACAGTCAATTCAAATAATTTTAAGAATTTGTGGAAAAGAGGGATAAAAAATGATATCAGTGTACACTGCAGAGGATAACTGTCATGACAATAAAAATCAACATTCAGGACAACTTGCTTTTATTCAACTATTATAGCATTCCTACTGCGTACTGTGTTGACACAAGAGTGTTGTATACCACCAGAGTTAAAGGGTCAGAGAAGATTGTCATCCTAGTTGCAAAAGTTAAGACGACTGGTGGCTATTTTCCTCTCCCTAAAGGCTCAGCTAAGGAAGTCCTGGAACAGAGATTCCCAACAATAGAAAGCCTGAAATCCATATGGCTTCTGGGAAACCATCCAGATTAAAATCTTGAAATGATGAACTGTACAAAGAGAAAGACAGGAACCCATTCACAAAACTAATGCAAAGCATCTGTAACTCTTGGGACCTTTGTAATATAAAACTTAAGAAAAGTACAGCAGCCATGAAAAACAATTTCTGAGGATTATTCTTTAGATAACAACTGGTAGTTGATTTTTTGACCAACCTTTTTGGTCTGATAATAATATAGATTACAAACAGGTCTACTGAATGCTTCCTCATATAAATTATTTTGTCAGTTAAATCTCTTCCTTTCTAAGAAGATGGGTATAGAAATAAGAGTTCATTCCCACAGCTTCTTTCAAAATAGCTTGTTCTGCAAAAGTTGTCATAATTGGAGGAATTAACCAGAAACATGAAGACCAGACATAAACAAGAATTCTGATTACTTTTCCTTTCAACTGCCTGCCGTATTGGCAACTTTATGCTAAAAATACATATGGATGCAGACTGTTGTTCCTTTCATATTTGCTCTTTCATATTTCCCCCCACCTTTTTATTCCTCCCTATCAATTTTAAACTTAAATCCCATGATTCCTCTCATAAATTAAATTCCATCAGACTTCTCTCTCCTCCCTGGTATTCCTTCTAACTCGTAAGAGACTCGCATTTCGAAGTGAACTTCTAGGACTACCTTTTGGTTCTATAATCCTGAGGCTTTCATGACTTTGTGAAGTGGAATAGTGATAAACTAAATCATATAGCCTTATGAAATGCTCCTGAAGGTGAATAAATAAATTTTAAAAGTCTGTTTCTAAAGAAGTAAGGAGATAAATTAGTCACAGGAAGTGATGCATATAATTACATTTATTAAAAGTTATAGGAGGTCTAAGAGCAATACACCTCAAACTTCATCATCAAAGCCTCAAATTATGACTAATTGATATCATTACTAAAATTAAAAATCCATGGAGTTTATGCAACTTAGTGAAGTATCTGATCTTATCACCACTTGCCACTCACCGGCAATTATGAGACAAGCTCCTTAATGTTAATATTACTGAAGAATTTTCACAGTTGTCAGGAAAAATGACAACAACAACTTAACAAAAACTTTAAAACACACACGTGAACTGGTAAATATGGCCTAAAGTAAAACCTTAAATCACATTTGAATATATATGTGATTCAAATGCCTTGGTCCCCTAGGGTATCACACATATCCACAAGGGACATGAAAATACTTTCCTAAAGTTTTAAGCACTAAAATAATCAACAGTTCCTTAGTCACGTCTGACCACTTCAAAGGGCACCTTCTACTATTTGGAAGAAAATAATATGTAAGAAAATAGTAATAATAGTAATAACAATAATTAATTGATTACATTTCAGTGTTCACCCAAAAGCAGCCTTCCTGCTCCTGATAATGTGCCCCGTGTCAGCAAAGTCCCTGTTAAAAACAGTAGAGGTTTTATCCAGACAGTTTCGTCTCAAACTGCAAACCACCAACACCACGTCACTCATATGTGATGCTGATCACCTACAGTATTTATAAATCTCTGACATTCTTCTGTCAACTTCAATCTTCTTTAGTTCCAGAATTTTTACCTTGTTTCCTTTATCTCATGAACTGATCAGATAAAAATAAACATCACTTTTTCAAACATGAATATTCCTTAATTGCCTCATTCGGTCACATGTTAGAGTGTGACAGTAAGAAGATGACAAAAATTTTACACTTTATATATTACCTAAACAAAAATGTTCAACCTTCTAAAAACATTACTTGAATCTTTAATATGTAAGGACCTAAAAAACAGAGCATGAAAAGAGATTCTGAAATTTCATCTGCATCACAAACAACTCTACAATGAAGTTGCAGCCTACTCCTCCTGTCCCATATTTGCTTGTTTTTTAACATCTATTTGATGGTTACAAATGCATTCTACTATGACAGAGGATTTTCTGCACCAGAGAATGTATTTAAGATATTTCAGTTCATTTTAACCTAAAGCATTTTCATTTGACATTTTAGGGGGCCTATCAAAAGAGAGAGGTAAAACTCAGAATACTGAATGTAAATTTTATAATGCCTAGAGATTAACTAAATGAGTAGGAAGTAGTACTGCAAATGAAAGCTTCCTGCATGCATCAGCTTACGTAGTTAATAGAAATGCTTGTAGCTTCATAGTGAACATGGAAATACTGTACTGTTATATATGTTTAAATATGTGATAGAGATCTCTACAATAATCATACATTGTTATCCCTTAGACTTAGAAACTAAGAGACACATCCATTTTAAGTAATAGAGTCAAGGTTATTAATCATAACAAGAACACATTAGGTTACAGAGGAAAGTAATTAGATTTGTCCCTGGCCAGTTATCCCCTTGAAGTACTACAGACAGCTTTCTTCATGCTTAAGTAATTACCTCTAAGCAAGGGAGATACTGCTGATGCAGGCTACTATCTTTTTCTCAACCATTACTGAAAGATCATCATAAGCAATAGCTGAGACATATGTCAGTTTCAAATTCCCTCCAACTTCAATTCCATTTTCTAAACATCTGCATAGACCCCAAATAAAAATTTGCATCTAGACACCCACCCAGATCAACCAACTGACCACACACACAAAAAAGTCTTCCAGAAATCTCCATCAAGTCAGGGATATCTAGCTGGATGAATGCAGAAAAAAAAAAAAAAAAAAAAAAAAAAAAAAAAAAAAAAAAAAAAAAAAAAAAAAAAAAAAAAAAAAAAAAAAAAAAAAGGCACTGATACATGTCCATGCAGAGTTCTTTGATAGCTCACCTGCCCTTTACCCCACGTATCATGGAACAAAGCAGAAAACAAGAAATTCAAATTTTTTTGTGTTCCCACTGAATGAAAAAAACAAAATGTAAAAGCTGCAGCTATTTTCAAGCTATATATAGTAGCTGGCCTATATGCAAGATACTGCCTGGAAAGCGAGCATATCAGAGACATTTGAGCTTATAGTGGAGATTTCTTTTGTTAGAGTCATAAATTTGGTCTTTCTCCCGAAGCAGCTGTTTTTCACAAAATTGCTAGTAGTTTGATTATCTTGGAGAATTCCATTTTTTTGGTCAATTTTAATTGAAATTTGCTAAATATACGTTATTATGGTAAGAAATGCTGAAGACAGATGGCATGACCACATGGATCTTGTTTGTCTTGGGAATAAACCTAAAATTGATTAACAAGTACTAAAGTAGTAAAGTCCTAGCAAGTTCCATTCAGGCTAAGCAATATAAAGATGCTTGTAAAATTTTAGAAACAATTATGATGTATTGTTAGATTTCAGCAAGTTTTTGCAGTGAAATCAGAGAAAAAAGTTGTTGCATTTAGAAGGAAACTGTGGAGATCTGGTCCAACATCCCTGCTCAAAACAAGGTCAATTACAGCAGGTTGCTCAGGATCATAGTCAGATTTTGAATATTTGTGGATAGAGACTCCACAACTCCTCTAAGCAACCTAGAACTTGAATATTCCAAAGATGAACACTCCTCAGTCCCTTTGAGCTTGGCAGTATATGCAGAAAAAAAAAAATGTTTTACACAGACTAAATTAAACAAAACTGGGTAGGGTTTTTTCTTTTCTACACTCCAAGAAGGCAAAGTCATGCTTTGGTGTGAAAAGACTGTGTGACAGGAATGAGGTTATGGAAAAACAGCTTTGAGAAAAGGGGAAGCTGTTCCTGAAGTAAGATGTGAATAAGGCATTGACTCTTATGCTTGGTTACCACCTACTGCAGTTATTCAGTATGGTTACCACCTACTGCAGTTATTCAGTATGCTTCTCTAAAAGATATTAATCACAACTGTCAGTTTCCAAAAGGAAAATAAACCTATTATCTTGAACCTTACCAGACCAACTCAAGACTTACTGTTGACGGGTATTAATATACTGCAGTACCTATCCTAGGACTAGAAAAACTGTAGAGCTACAACCTGAGAGCCAATAGTTTGGAAGTGTAAAGAAGCAGGACTTTCATTACTTGTAACGTGACTTACTGAACAGGTTGTCTGCATGCAAGCTGGCTATATTGAAAAGAAACAGGAGGTGACATCCACCCGAAGGAAAGTTTCTGATACTCACTTGCTCATATCTTGTACAAAAAAAAAAAAAAAAAAAAAATCTTCAAAAGCTTTTCTAAGGCAGCTATGGCACTCATGCAAAGGACCAGATGAAGATCTAATATGACCTATCTTTTACGGAACTGTGACTACCTAGCTGTGTGAAAGATCCTGTCAACTTCCATGACCACGAGTTGGATATGCACTAGGGGTTAGAAAGAATGATTAAAAAGAACTATTGAAGTAGGAAGCAGAATTAATGAATTCAACTTACTACTAAAATCTGTTGCATCAGCATGAGGCTAATTGGTACAAATGAAAGGTTAGGAAAAATGCTTTGGTGAGGAATATCTTTCATCTCTGAAAAGATAAGGGTCTTATACAGTAAGTCAACTCAACCAGAAATGCAAAATTCAAAGGCAGCTCGTTTCTTCAGAGTGGTTTTGGATGACAAACAAAATTCACTGCATTTCCCATAAAACAACAACAAAAAACAAACACAAAACAGTGTAATGCAGCAAAGTATATCCTACACAAAAACATTCAGTATCTGAAACTGAAATAACAGAAAGATCTGTAGGAGAAAAAGAATTCCTCACTTTATTCAAGTGAAGAGCTTTGAAAGAGGAAAAAATTTTATTGTGGATTTTTTTTTTTCTCTGTGAAACAATACTTACAATCTGAATCTGAAAGCAAGGTGCTGGACAAAAAGCTGCTTTGAGTTCGCCAACTAGAAGAGGGAGCAGCCACTTGCATATCTGAAATTTCAGCATCAATTTTCACATCCTGTGAAAAATCGTGTATCAGCTTATATCAAACACAGCTATAAATGCTAATAAAAATACAGTAACATATATATGGCCATATACTGCAATTTCACATAAGCTGGAAAATTCTGATCTCAAATCTCAGAATACTAAATACAGAATACTGCAGTTAGGTTCAAAATAATTTGCTTATGAATTTCATGCCCATTTCATCACTGCAAAACCTTTGCAAAAAAAACTGCTTTCCCTGTAGTTTTGCTGGCAGCACTACAAGATCTTCTTACTATATTAAACTGTAAAAATGTTCTTTTTCCTGTTTGCATCACATCTGAGGTGCAGAACAAAGCATAATCAGACATTAGTAAATGATGAATTCATCACTAGTGAAGGAACCACATTAATTTATTGAAGCTCCCTAAATAATAGTAAAGCTATTAATACCCAAATATCTGAAGATGCTTTTTTTTTTTCTTTTAACCATTAAATAAAGTCTGAATAATGCTACTATTGACAGCTATACCTATGCAGCAGGGTTTGTTGTTGCTGTTGAACAAAGACCCTAAGCTAGAAAAAGAAATCATTTTAAAAAGGCCATTTAAACAAAAATCACTAGAAATCTTTATTAGAACTGTGGTAAGTGGTCCCCAGTTGCAAAACCTTTCAAAATAAGATTAAAAGCTTGGCTTGATATCCAAACTACTTAGGTTCTTGAAATGAGAAGAGATGCACAAATGTACCAGGACATAAATACTTCATTTTGCTACTGAATTTTCATCATAATTATCCTCAGGGAATTTTCTAAAAACATTTTGCAATTTATCATTCCTGTTAGTATTAAGATTTGAAAACCAAACAGAAAACAAAACGGAATCCAACGTTAATTTAGAGATACAATGAGCTTTTGTCCCATCAATGAAGAGGGATTTACTCCTATTAACACTAATGGGAATTATACATATTAATCCCCTTGTGTGTGGATGAGAGACTTAATGCCTAAAATGTACATAGGATAACAGCAATTTAAAAAGAATATAAATTTTTGTCTTTTTATTCTACTTCTAGAAATGCTATCCTACCACAGAACTTTCAGAATAAGCAATAGTAGACACTTTTACCATCAACTGCATTACAAAATAGCCTTTCCTTTAGAGAAACATTGACTTAAATATTTTACTTTTTCTTGCATGTTTTATTTATGCCTACATGTGTATGTAGTGCTTGACTATATGATCAGCTGTTTGTGGCAGGGAAATCATCCTAAAATATTTAAATCCATCTCACATAACCATCTATCTTTGGGTTCCTTATACCTTTCTCCCTTTTCTTTTGTTTTAGATGGTATTTTGTAACATTTTTTACAGATTCTACATGACCATCTTCCCTATTCTATCTACCTCTGGCCTCTTTTACTACAGAGGATCTTACATTTTAACCTATAGAGATAGGAATTATGACTTTGCTTCTAAGTTATGGATATTTTATAGGCAGCTGACATGATCACAGAAAAGTAAGGAATGGAAACAAATGAAATCACAGGAGGAAAGAAAAAATAACTGCTATTAGGGAAATATTGACTTTGGTTACATTTTTGCTCCTTAAAATGAAAACAGACTCACGCACACAATTAAATAATGCATGTCCGTAAGGAATGTCAGCAAGCAAGCTGAAAGAAGTGTGTTACTACAGAAGATGGTCATTACAGAGGAGAAAGATTATTTTTGTAAGTGACTGTATGTAAAGTGGTTGATGTAAATCTTTTTACAACATCTCCCCTTTTACAACACACATTATCTTATCTTCTACCAAATATCTGTCTACTCTATATAGCAAAAGCACTAGACTGCATATAAATTGTAATTTGAAACTATCAAAAAGAAAGATGTCCTCAAGAGTACACTCTTCCACCATTTAAGTTTCTTTACTATTGAGAAATAGTAAAAATTAAAAAAAACAAAACAACAACAACAACAAAAAGCAATATATTTGAGTTAGACTGTTCCAGAGCAGGGTAAGAAAGGCAAGCGTTAAAAAGGGATTTCTTAGACTAATCCAGCCTGATCAGTGAAATCAGATTAGCAGCCGTCTGTTACTTGTTTTTGAACATTCTGTTCTATTTGTAACAGCTGTGACAGCAAAGAGTACTGTATGTCATGCAAAACCCAATTAGGCCTGTCTAAAAGGAAGCCATTGAATGCGTCCTATTGTTAAAGAGAGATAAAATAGTGTTCTGGAATCAGCCGTGTTCTGAGTAGCCGTAATATAGAGTTCATATCATGCTAGTTCAGTAAACTTGGCCAGTTTAGCGCAAAATTGCGTTATGCTGTCAGCTGACCCCAGTATTCTTCCACGTAGCTTTTCAATGTTTTCCAGATTTCAGCAGCTATTGAGTTAGTAACCACGTGAAGGCATGAGAAATTTGTAAAATTGAAGATGATCACTAGCTTGAATCTGCCTTGTTTCTTCCTTTCAATCCTTTCTTACAGGAGAACAACATGGGTATCTGAAATAGCTTAATATCATCTTAAACCAGAAACATACTAAATTAAAGTTCTCTGTCTTCATTTTATCTAGTCTATTTTTTAAAAGTATTATTGGTCATTACGGTAACCTTTTTCAGAAGGATGACTGCTATGGAGGAGGTGGGGAACACAAAAAGTTTGAAGTTATTTGACACACGGTTCCTGATCCTAGATTCTGAGCTCAGCTGAGACACAGCTGAAAGAACACCAAAGAATCTTGTCTTGAGATGGTCAGCAGAAATATTGGCATGATTCTGATTTTTGATTTCTGTGGCTTCCTGATTCTGTACCGCAAGAAACCGTTGCAATTCCTCTGCTATTGGTCAGATGAGTGACCTTTAGCAAATCATTTCACATCTGTTTGCCTGAATTTTCTCTACAGTGAAATGGATATGGTACCTTATCTTTTGTACAGAATGCAAAAGTCTACTACTACACCTGTCTACGACACTACCTGTATACAAGAAAAATTAACATTTGTTTCCATGGAGGAAACAGGTTTATCTTCCACGTGAAAGGACACAGAAAGAAAAAGTCAACAAACAAATCCGTAGTCTTTTTTGACAGCAATTTAACTAGCACTGGCACAAGTAAACATTTAACAACAGGAAGACACAGTATTGTTTTTCTAGAAAATTTTTAAGATTTTGGAAATCAGTCACAGCACTTTTTAATGGAAACACATCTATGCCATCACTTTTACACAAGCCATAGCAGCTAAGTGCAAATGTGCCAGAGACACGTGGTATATTATTTCAGTCTGTACTTGTGCTAAAGGTAATATTGATTAAATATTAAATAAAAAAAGTGGAGTACACACCTTCAACTGTTGGACTCTCTTTTTTGAAATTTCCAGTTGCCGCTGTAGGGAACTCACTATTTCTTTATATTTCATATACCGTTCCTCTATCATCTCCCTTCGGCAATGTGACTCCTAGAAATGCATTGAAAAGTCTAAATGATTTTGTAAGGTCAAAAGTAATAAATGTTGGTTGGTTACTGTAAATACAGGTATTGACAAGGATTTTGAATACACCAAGAAGAATTAATTACTAATTTTCAGAGGTAGAAATACAGAGGCTATATACACGATTTCTAGTAACTTTCCAAAATGTAATCATATCATAGCTTCTAAAAAAGGAATTCTGTAATGGGGAAAAATTGCTCTCTTCAGAAAAAGCATTTGAAGAATAGTGTTTGGGGCATATGAACTGAGCAGTAACTTCAAATACAAAAACATAACACTTCTCAATTAAATATGTAATGATTCACCTGAATGAATACAGCTATCATACAACTTGTGAACAACTATCACACAATTAATTTTGCTTTCCTTCTCCCTTCCTATAAACAGTATTGAGGGAATAACTTGCTTTCACTGGAAAGCAACAGATAGTTTTGAAAGAATCATGTATACTACTTGAGACTGAAATATCAGACTGAAACCTATTTTAATACCATAGGACTTGGCTGTAAAGATATTGATCAGAGTCTAAAAGGCTTTTTCCTTGTATAAGAAAAATACTCAAATGGATTATTTCAAACAGAAGATTGATGAAACTTTAGATTGACACTCTCGCAGCTGAGGTATAAAGCTTAGCTCTCTTTAATAAATACATTAATGACTTTTTTTTTTTTTTTAAACTAAATAGTATAGAGCTCTTGGCAGGGACTCATGTTAAGGAGCACTTTAAAAAACTATAACTCAGAGAAAGGGAGAGAGCTCAAATTAAAACAGAAGTCTGGATTCCAATCTCACTGATACTGGCTAAATCACAGTTAAGTCACATACAGCAAATCAGAAAATGACAATGTCATTGCACAGTGATTTAAGCAAGAAAGTGAAAGTGTGAAGGAGATTGCAAAAACCCGGTATTTAAGCTTTTGTTTGCCTACTTTTGCTCAGTCCTCAGCAATGTACAAACTATAACTCAAAGCAAAGGAGTGGCACAACCATCAGGCAATAAAAGGCAAACCTCAACCTCTGTCAAAACAAAAAGCTCTTCTGAGGATACCTGGAATGTGAAAACAAAGCTATACATTTCACCGATTTTTTTTTATTTAAGATTTTAAAATCAGTAATTTTTTTCCTAGCCTTATTAATACAACAGAAAGGAAACAGCATAAAATACTCTATGCTCCAGTCATGAGCTTGTTTAAAAACAATTAGAATACAAGGTGTTCCAAACAAAAACATTTTGAAATTCTTGTGAACATTTTAGAATGAGAAAATTTTTAAAGAAAATAAAGTAGAAATCAATGCGTATTTGTTAGAATGTGATTTGATTCTGATTTAAAATTTATATTGTACTCTGAGGATCCAAATTCTCTAAGCAAGCCACTGACTTCATGAGTGGAAAGTAATGATAATTCAGTGGTCTAGCCATTTAGCCATACAAGATCAAATTTAGGATTTATCATTTTTGACAGTATCCTTTTATCCTTTTACTATGTCAGAACAAACATATCTTGATTTAATAGTGATACTGAGACCAAAAAGTGACAATCGCAGGCATTATGTTAGGAAAAAAAGCCTGTGAAGATGTAAAGCTCAACTTTTTTAACTTATTAGACTTTAAATATTTAAATAACTTGGATAATTTATTTTATTACAGTATTTTTAATTACTAACAATTAAAAGCATAATTCAGCACTAAACACGAATATTCTGAGTCAATCATTATGACTTTAGCTATTATAAATCAGTGATAAATATTTGTTACATGATAAAACAGTAACAGTAAGTAGGAATAAATCTATGATCTCAACAAACCTATATATGATAAAAACAAATTACTGTACTATTGTCTATATAATACTGTCTAATTTCATGCATGTTATTAAAGGATCTATATATACACATATCTAGAGGACATTAATTAAATAATTTAGAACTACTGAAACAGTCAAGTCACATCTTTCTTACTCCAATATCTTTGAAATCTTCTAATAGGTTCAGTTTTCCAGGAACAGACTCCAGGTGGTCTAAAGCTACTTGAGTACTCTAAAAAAACAGAGCACAGGATACAACATAAAGAATTAGTCAATGCTTTCAGCTTTTCATTTAACTCAAACACTAAAAAAAGCATTGCATCTCTTGGAAAAGGTAACACATTGGTTACTTGTAAAAAGCTAACATCGGCTGTTAACAGAAAAACAATGACAAAAATAAAATCACAGCACATTTCCTTAATCTGAGTCTCTATGAACCAGATTTTCATGTATTGGACTTCAGCAAGTAAAGTGACTATAGCAAAAATATAAATCTGCCCTCACAGTGGTTTTACCTTTGTAGTTAAGCACATAGTAAAACCAAAGCTATATTTTGTAAATAGATACAGTTATTACTTAGCTAAGTAGACAAAACTCAAATTCTGTCCTTTCACATTAGATTGATATGTACTGCTGAAAGATGAATTATCACTTTAAAGAGAGCTGGGCTTGGACTCAGTAAAAAAACATGGGCATTTCACCTTCATGATAGTGACTCAAAAATCCGGCTGGTAGCAAGATGCAAAGGACTAAACAATGAGCAGCATCTTTCAGTTCCAGCGCACAGGCAGAGCGGATGGTTTATGAATAAAGAGCATTGACAAGACATGAGCCAGATTTCTCCGGAGTTTCTCAAAGGCTACCCTCCTATTATTTGCTGAAAAGCACATTGAAACAATACCATGTAGAAACAATGCTTTCTTAACAATAGACAGTATTTCTGCCAGCATTTTATAAATTACACTTCTTGGGATAAGGTTCTATCAACCTAGTATGGTTATCTCAACAGTATTACTCCCTGGAGACTTTAAAGCCAAAATTTATATAACAGACGAAATTAATTAATCCTAAAGTCAAAAGTAGTTATGCTCTAAAGTCTGTGCAAACTAGGTTGATGTGCCCTTAAATCCAAAAATGTTTGTTGCTAGCCTTAAAATGTCTCAATCATTAAACCAGCAGGAAAAACACCCTGTTTAGATCCTAGGCTTGAGACTTGAAGAGTACTACTTTGAATAAGCCAAAGAAAAACCAGTGCACATCTCTGAGCACAGGTGCACTCTGTCTCAAAAAGCTGCGTCCCTAACCACTTAAAGCTGCATGGCAATCTTCAAGAGCCGTATAATGATTCAGGACTATGAACGTACTGTGCTGGGTATAAGAACCACTTAAACATCAGCAGTACAAACAAACAACAAAAATACTTTACCAGTCATAGATACTTTATGAACTCTATATAGTTTTCAGTGTTACAAAAAAAAAAAGTTTATATGTCTTTAAGCTCACTTTTAGAGAAGAACGTTATTCTTTAAAAGCACAGCTCTTAGGTATTCTTATTAGCTAAGGTTCAACCATGTAACAATTAACTAAAGAAAACTGAAATGAGAAAAGCAATGAATGAACACTTACGTGAGCAGACAAGTTAGGAAACTATATTAACATTGTTGATATCAATATTTTCATTAACCTTACTGCTAAAGTTATAATATAATGCATATTGAAAGATGCAATATAAATTGTTAATACTAAAGTATATTATATTAAGAATACGGCTAGCATTAATATTTATGCTGTTACCATGACTGCTTGGTGACCACAGACCTTATTTCACTATGGCTTTTTGCGTACATAAACAAGCAGCCACAAGCATGCTGATCTTAAAATTTCAAAGAACTGTAATGCAATATGTGAAGAACTTTTGTTAGGCCTTTTGTTTGAACCAACCACTTGCCACCTCTTTCATTCTCAACCCACAGCAAGTGCAACCAATTCTTCATGATCTTTATGCGACGGATCATTTTACAGACTTTTCACATTTTCACATTCACACCCCTTCCCAGGCTGAAGAACCTACTTCAGTGCTCCCCACCTAAAGGAAATTTCATGCCTTTGATCATTCTTAAGTCTTGAGGATGTTCTCTAGTTCTAGATTTTAACATGAAGAGGCAGAAAGAGGAAGAAGGAATTGGAACTAAACAGAGTAATCCAAGCACAAATACACCACCAATCTAGAAGCAGTAATGTTGTCTGGCTGTTTCTTTCCACGCCCCCAAGTTGTAAGAAACATGTTTTTCATAATAAATTCAGGTCAAGTTTCAAACATGGGGTTCATTTGTATCTCACAAAATTGGACCCATAAGCTGTATTCCACCCCGATATACTACATTAGCTAGTAGACCTCAGACAGTGATTTTTCTTTTTCATTTAACCAGAAAAAATGGTACTGGCAGTTAAGATGGTGATGTATTACAATCAACTTCTATATAAAAGAGTCTCTTTGATTTTGGGTTCTTTTTCCTTCTGAAACATGGAAGTTCAAATGATCTCTCCCATTTCAGAGGAAGGAACTTTCATCCTTAGATTGTACCTTGAGCGAAGAAAGGACTTTCCCATCTCACTGCATTAGGAATGCAAGACTCACTGGGAGCAAAAACAAAAAACTATACAAATACACGACTATCGTGTTTACTATACTTAGTAAGTAGATAAGTCCTCAGTCTTGTCCTGCTACTCTTCACACAGTGTTGAAGAGAATAAGAATGCATCCAAGTCAAAAGAGCCAGAACAGTGAGAACTTTATAATCACAACAGAGAGAAAACAATTCTAGGAGAGAATTAGTCTAGGAAAAGTGAGTAGAGAGCTTACAAAACAGGGTAAAAGGATTGATCAAAGAAGGATATTTTAGAAATCAGGCAGCACAGGAAGAACTGTCAAAAGCAAAGCAGAGATTCTTTAGCCCCTTAGTGAGGAAAAAAAAAAAAAAAAGGGCAGGAAAACAAGGTAGAGACAATCTAGGCATAAACCTAAAATTACAAGAAAAGATAAGGTGTTCAGGTGTTAATTTTGCTAGATATAAACAGTTCAATTTTAAAAACTGAATACAAATTATATAAGATTGGGGAAATTTTCTGGAAGGTAAGCAAGGCACTAAGGTGCTTTTCCATAAGGACAACACTGAGGACATTGCATATGAAAAAGTGCTTAACTGTGAGGTTGACAACTGACCACAACAGATCCTGAAAAACTCTTGGGAGGACATGAAGGTGCATAATTGTGCTGTTTCCCTGTGAATAAAGTAGGATCATTTAGAATCTGTTTTGCAAAATTCAAAGTCAGAATTAATACAGGTAATTATTTTTACAGGAAACAAAATTATACTTTCTTCTTTATGATCAGCTGCATGAGAAACATAGCTAAATAGATGTTGTATTCAGCTAGCCATGTCTTAACCAAAATCAATATGTATTTTTCTATCTTTGTAAGAAGTCCTGTATTTTAATATATAACTGCATTTGTAATTTTTTTGATATACAAAATTTATAATTGAATAATTTCTTAAGAAGAAAAATTTTTTGCTGTAACATATCTGGCTCTTTACCAGAAAAGAATTACAGAATTTGAAGATACGCATTACTAAATGGAGGGAAAAAAAAAAAAAAAAAAAGAGAGAGATTATAGAGAGATTATATATATATAAAAAAAGAGATTCTTCAAATTTTTCAGGATGAAATGAGGTAGAAAATCTACACATATTGTTCAAAGTGATTTTCACATACTGTAATGTAACACTGCTTTTATATATAAAGTTTTTTTTTAAATGCTTACTATATGTCTCCATTTCAAACTAAAATTGTCTAGATGTATCTATTAATCACTAATATTTCCCCCTTACAAGCATCCGCCGTTTCGCTGTTGCCGTTGTAAAGTGGTATTCATTCATATCTCATGTGGCCTTATGTTCATCAAAGCCTTGATGACTCCATGAATCTATGATGAGTTCCAATGTTTGCTGCTTCTTCCACAGAGCAGCATGTGGCACTGGTTTGCATGTGTGTTTGTACGGCTGAGGAATATAACAGACAACAGATTCTCTACAACCACATCTCTATGCACTTTAATGAAAAGAAAATTTAATTATATGTGAAGGAAAATATTGAATCCTAATGTTCAGCAGTCATCTTAGAGTTACACAGGGACACTTATCACAAAGTTATTGACTTTGAGCAGATTGGCACCTCCTTCTCCACTCCAAGAAACAATTAGCCTTCTCTTCTCCCACACAAACACACAAGCATGACAAACTCCCTCCTCACAGGAAACAAATAACCTAACTAGGTCTCTTTCCTTGGTCTGCCAGCAAATCAAATCATCAATATTTTGAGTTTATGGTATATGCTACCTAATTATTCTTCTAAGGCATTGCGCTTCTCAACTGCAGGACAATATATACTTGTTATGTCACACAGAACTAAAATAAATTTGTCTGGGACAGAGCACATTTAATGTGGAGGACCTCAATATGTATACTTTATAGCTTATAATAATTTTTTTTTTTTTTTTTTAGGCTATGAAAATTTTTGCTTTTTTATAAATGAAATCTGCAATCTGTCATTTATAAAAAATCTGAGCCTGCAGCTTAGGCCATAAACATGTCTCAATGTCTTAAGCCATCCTCTCTTCCAATTCTTTCTCTACATATCAAGAAAAGCTCTCATCAACACTGTCTTCAAATAAAGTTAAGGAAGATGCTCATCATTTATTCTCCCCAAACAAAAAGCTATTCCATATGCTTTTTACAGAAAAAAATAAAAAATAAAAAAAAACGTACCTCAACTTGGTTTCATTTATCATTTGAAGCTATCGCTCCATTATCAAATTTAATCTTGAAAGCAGAAGACCAAACCTCAGGCCATATTCATACACAGTCCTTGGTTTTTAGATCTCATCAAGAATCCTGTGGATAAGGGATATCTGACTGATACAGGCTACTTGGACTTCTGAAAGATTTTTTGAAGAAATCCCTCATCAAAGGCTACTAAGAAAACTAAGTAGCCATGAGCAATGTGGAAAAATATTTTCCTAGTTAGAAAGTCAGTTAAAGGACAGCAAAAGGACTGCAGAAGCGATCGGATTTCACGGTCTAGAGTGGTCACCAAGTGACCTGGTTCCACCAGGATCTGTGCTATTGAAAACCTAGATAAGAGACCTACAAAGCACAGTGAGGTACGGCCACCGCAATGTTTGCTGCTACTGCTGCTAAGACATCCAGGGTAAAGATGAGGGTCAGCTGTGAAGAACTGTAGAACAACCCTATGAGATTCCTAAGATTTAATCCTTACTTTGATTATTGCTGTTCATAAATTACACGCTTGCTAAGTGCTCAGACACTGAAAAAAAAAAAAAAAAAAAAAAAAAAAAAAAAGAAGAAAAATCAATATTTGACCCCATTAGGAAAGGAATAAACAGGTAGAGAACATAATTATCTCCAAGTATCAATCCACAGTGTGCTTGCGCTCTGACTGCTGAGTGCAATTTTGGATCACCACCTCTGAACAGAAATAGGTAGAAAAGAGTTAGGCTCAGAGAAGAGCAACTAGAATGATCAAAGGCATGGAAAGCTTTCCATATGAGAAATGGTTAAATAGAATGACTCCATAGGCTACAACTCTTCATCCAGGAAGAAAGAAGACAGATTGAGGGGAGAAATGAAAGAGAAATACCAGAAAAGGATTCCAAAATACTAGAAATCACATCTAGGTCAAGACAACTCTGAGATTTGAATGGCTAGAATAAAACTGAATGAGAGAGAAACAACCTATGTGCCTGCCCTGTTCATACACACTTCCTTAAGCAACAATTTTTGGCTATTGTTCCAATGTCTTGCTAGACTGACCATTTGTCTTACCCAGTATAGCTGCTTTTATCTGCTATAAAATTTTCACAGTCTTCTGAACAATTTGTGAAGTGATTTGAAAAGGATAACTCATATACTAATGCTTTCAGGGATAAAACTGCATCCCTGTCCATAAAGCCATTGAAAAAGAGTGGTGTGTGATACACAAGCAAGAAACAAAACAAACAAAAAAAGTTTGTTAGGAGAGCTTCAATAAAAAAGAACAAAAGAGTAAGTTGAGGAATGGGAGAGAAAGATGATTAAAAAGCTTTTAGCTGGCTCACAGAATTGGCTTGTTAATAATTTCACGAAATGCACAGCAACCTCAATACAGATCAAATGCCACACTTGTATCATTAATGACTACACCCCATTCTATTAGAAGAGATGGATTTAGCCATTCAGATAAAATGCAAAAAAGGATGTTGTGAACACCTGATAGAGAGGGCAATTAAGTACTGTTAACTTTTTTTCCCAGAAACTGGAAAGCTCTATGCCATAAGGTACACAAATAATCCTAAGCAGAGCAATTGCATTTGTCTGTTCATTATTTAACAGGGAACAGAAGGTACTGATATAGTTCACTGATGGTACTGATAAGAGGAAGGAACACCAACTGTCCCGAATGAGGCTGTATTCATGGCATGTTACTTAACAGCAGACTCTTCCATAGAGTGCTATTAATCTTTCTGTTTTTAAAATAAAGATTATTTACTTTGAAAAGGGGCGTTCTGTGTTCTCACAGGGAATGATAAAACAAATTACTCATTTTCCATGACTTCATACAAACACTTTGATGTTTAAAGTGCATGCGAACAGTTAATCCTTCTATATTGATGTATTCTTTGTGATAGACAGTTTCACACTGTCTCAAGGGGCAGATCTAAATCAAAATCAGGCACATATTTTATTTTTAGTCTCAAAGCTGCAAAGTTATACTCAAATAAATCAAAGCTGGGTTGTATATAAAGTTTGGCTTTATAGTCAATATATTGAAAACATAAACATAAACCAGAAACAAACTTTATGGACTTTCATGTACAGTGCTCCTTTCTTTTTCTGAGGTAGGCAAAAACAAATGGCTATCTGTATAATACAGATATTTTTGAAAATTAGAGCTGACTTAAGTACCAGTTAGCTAATCCCCAAGGAATATCCATAAAAAGATTAAATGTGACTATAATTTAAACGGACAGCAATGCATTTTAGCAGGCAGTTACAATTCAGATGAAAGATGTAATGTTAAAGGAGACCTACGATGACTTTTTTAAAATTAACTTAGCATGCAGAATACCTAAATAGCAAGAATAGGATCCAGCAGTTAAGCAGCCTAAAATGTATCCTTTGCTTTCCAATTCAATACCTCTAAATCTGTGCAGTTCCAGCTTCAATCTCCAGCAGTAGCTTCACATATCGTAAATTCTGTTACCTTGGCATCACAATAGATGCTGAATATACTGCATTAGGTAAACACTTCTTTTATACCAGATGTGGATATTTTTTAGACATCTGAGTTTTTCTTGACCCGCATATACCAAATTCCATGATAGCCTGGACATTCTATGACCTAACATATCTTAAGAGCACGAGGAACTTGAAGAGAAAATAAGATATATATTTCATATTATTATATTCTAACTATACCGCTACTCTAACTATACAATTGTTTTGATGGTTTCATTACAACACACTACAGAAGTTCAAGGGTTTCATTACACAACATTTTTTCACTGAGGTTTAAATTACTAAGATGGTTTTTAAAGCTAAAATTGCATTCATAGTCATGAAAACCAAGAGATCTTTGTTAACATGAGGATCTGAACGAGAAAGCAACGCGAATGCCAGAATAATTGAACTTTTAATTTAGACTCCAGATGTTTTTGCATAGGGTGGACCATGTTTTAATTAAGAGCTTCATGGATGCTTCCTTTCCCATTTGCAGTGACATGGACAATCTATTCTTTCATTCATAAGCACATAACATCCCCATGGTAACTACAGAAATTGTTTACATGGAAAAAATATTAGGAAAGTATTTCATGAATTTTCAGTTGTTTGATGCATACTAGCAACTGGAAATGCGGAGGAGACAGTGCTGTCTTTTGGCTACCCAGCTCTCCATGATTCATCAGTCACTGCTCTGAGGAATACTGGAACTCCCTAGTTTGGGAATCAATTCTTTATCATTTACTAAAGCTTTGATCAAACAGAAAGATGCTTTTTAAACAATTACTGGAAATTAAAGGAAATATAACACAGGAGACAGAGGGGGAAAAGAAGCGTAATATTATTGGGCATACATTCTTAGGGGTATAAAGAATTCCATATCATTCATGAACACTTTCTGGAGTTTTGCAGACTAAAAAAAATATAATTTACATTAATATTCTGTATGTTAACAATATTTCATAAAACCTTTCAAAAAGCATTATAAACATTTCATTAATAGACAATTCACAGCAAAAAAGAAATACTGTTGATGACTTTTTAATGCTGAGAGAAATTCTGAATACAAAGATGTGATTTAACCAAGGTGTCAGAGGAGGGGGGTAGAAAATAAAATCAGGAATCTGACTTATGGATTTCTCCATTTTAATGACAGGTTTCATGATAATGAAAGAATGAAAAACTTACAGTGGCATCAACTGGTAGAGCTGCTTTCCTAAGATTGTAGATTTCATTAAATATAAAGTATTTAAAACTATAATGAAGGACCTGGTAGCACATTGAAAACATTCTAAGTTTGAGTAAGCACAATTTTAGCTTATTTTTTGGTAAATAATCAGCATGTTATTATATCTGTGTATCTGTGATGTACAAGCATCCTATAATCTATGGAAGAATTCATAGACACATATTTCAGAGATGAGAGAGACGTTCCTGAAGAGAATCCTGCAGATGGAACACACAGGGCCTCCTTTTAAAGTTATATTCATGTGTCATACACACACACACACACACACACACACACACAGCCCAAAAAAAGTCTTCACTGAAGACCATTGTGTATCAGCACTCCTAGCCAAAATAAGAGAAATAACCTATGATATCTAAAAAAAACCCACATTTCCTTGTAATAAAGATTTATACTGAATTTTTTTTTTACTTTATCCTGTGGGAAACCAGTATATCAGTTTATTAAAATCTGACTAAGTCAACACTTGCAACATGTAAAACATGACACATTTTCATAATATCAAAAGGAACGCCCTACTTAGGGAATGTATTATAATATTGAAATCACTACAGGAGAAAGTCTGTTATTAGGAGAAGTTATTATCTGGACAGACTGATAGACATGCACCATAGCTATTTATTAACAACTAAATATGAAACCATCACCCTGAACAAAAAGCAGTTTAATAAAGTTTAAAGCATCCTCTACATTTAATAACCTGCCTCTCAAGCAAGTTAGCAGTAATTTCTTATGCCAATCATTTACACATTCTTTCACAAATATACAAGGTAACATCTATCCTTAATTACATTTATCTGTAAATTTAGAATTCAAAGTCTCAGTATAAAGATTTTTTTTTAAGAATAAGTTATCTAATTTCTTATTTAGCAATTCAATTTTCCAACATAATGAAGAAAATTTTTAATAAAGTGGCAATATTCATGCTGCATATTAGTTTTGAGGGAAGGAGGATTGGAGAGGTTACATTAGAAATACATATATATATTTAATTTACATGCATATAGTCACATATATATATATATTGCTCATATTCATAGCAGCAAAATCATATTCATAACAGCAAAATTCCTTAATCTAGCAGAAAAAGATAGCACAATGTTGAGAAAAAAAAATAAATGTGGCTATTTCAGCCAAAAAGGAGGGAAAAAAAAAAAAGGACTAAAAGAATAAGTAAAATGTCCAATCGTAGAGGGCAGAGGATGGGTGGTTAAGTGGGGTATTCAAGCAAGAGCACTAGCTATGTGGGAGGAGTACACAGTAGACAGGACGAGGGGAGAGGAAGTGTCAGGAGAAAAGAACCACTGGGCTGTGAGCACTTCTAGGCACTTCATGGGAACAGAGGAAGGAATTAGTGAATCTTGGGAAAGTTCTGTACCCCCAGCAAAAGGAAGTGACGCAGCTGCTAGCTGATGAAAGAAAAGGAAAGGGTGAGGCGGGCAGGACGGAGCATCCCCGAACACGGCTCCTCTCCCGGTCATTTTTATAAGATCAAAGAAGGGCTGTGTTGTAGAAGAACGAGAAGGCCTTTGATGTAAGGTCAGTGCTGGCAAGGCACCACGGAAGCAGACCAGAGCGAAAACTGTGTTAACCCTTCAAGATTTCCTGAGCATTCATAGCTACCAAGTATGATGGCCAGGAAAGTCATGAGAGCTAATTGCAAGAATTGCTTATTGATGGAAAGGAGACGGAGAGAGAAGGAGGGCTTGCAGGCACAACAAAATGAACAGTGTAAGGCACATACTCTGCAAAGTGCATGGGGTACTGTCGTCCTTCCAATTCTTGTGCTAGAACGGGTAATTAATCAGAAAATTGACGCAACTTTTAGCCTACTGCTAAAGTATAAGAAACTAATAGCTCTTACATTACTATGCATGTATGTGCACATTGAAATCTGTATTACTGGTATTTAAAATCTTACTTTGATTGAATGAATACAAAGTAGGAGTTACAACAGAACACATAAACTATCATAATGAAAAGTAAATTCATATGAAAGAACTATTTTACTTAATAGTTACAGAATAACTAGAATTATGTAACAAAAAATAGAATCACATCTTGAAAAGCCTGACCCAAATATTCTGAACAAGTGGTATCCTTACTTCAGAGTTCTCTTCTGAAAAAAGCAAGTCATCTCATTTATCAAGGAAAATACAACACACATGTTCACAGAATAACTTCAGTGGAATAACTGGCATGCGTGATTTAAATAAAAGGTTCATGTCTTTTAAGTCAGTGCCACTAAGGCAGAGGACTATAACTTGCAGCTGAAGTTACAAGCATCACATATCAGTGAAGCTTGCACCTGCTAGAGGCACCTTTGCTTCTTTATCAGAATTAGATGTACTTGCCATGGCAGCTGCATCAATACAGACAATACAGGCTTTTTTGCCCCCAAGAAGAACTATGTACGTTTGTCTGGAAATAATACAGGGCCAAAGCTGGTCGTTTCATAAGAACTAAAGGGCACACAGAATGAATGAAAACATTTATCTTAAGATAAATCATATTCATGATGCTAAAATATCAACCTACATAAATGATCGCTAAATTAACAAGCAAGAATACTTTTTAATAGCTATGATAACAACTAAATTCTGCATATTAAAGAGTACTAGACACACACAAAAAATATATCCAAACAAAATGCACTGATAATCTTCAGGTACTTGTAACTTCTGTTTTCCTGTGGTACTTACTCAGGAATTCCCATGGCACTTCTCAAGTACTGAAGCTGAGGGATGCTTACACCCACTAACAGGAACGCACCGTGTTCCCTTATCCCTATCACATCCAACAGTGATGCCCCTGCTTCTTTCCTCACAGCTTCTGCTCCCGTCCTGCTTTGCACACCCAGCAGGAACAACTAGTTGCATAACTATCTAGTGAACCAGAATGCAAAAGGGGAGTGAGAAAACAAAACAAAACAAAAACCCCAAATACAAAAGTTTTATAATAGATACTGGATCAGGTGTAATGTTCTGAAGGAGGCTGGAAATACTGCACTTTCCTTGGGAACCAAGTGAGTTTGCTTGGGGACAGAAGGTTCAAGAAACTGCTGGTACCACAGAGAGCAAAAGCAGGGCATTAACTTCCAGCTAAACCAAACTGCTGAGAGGCCTCTGAGATAATGCAAGGGGCTTCTAAGATATAAAAGGGAACTTGGGTTGCTGCAGCTCACAAAATCACTGCATTAGATTAAACTAAACTTGGATACAAAGACCTGCCCTGCAAAATCAAAAAGCAGATATAGATTTGTTCAGAGACCTTTCTATTCCTGCTCCATCTTACCTATGCCCTTTTAGCTTAAAAAGTTCATTATCTAGCTTATAGTCTAACAAACTTTGCTTTTCTGAGTTGTTTTTTTTTTTCTCCAGGCATCCTACTACAGGCAGCAGGTTTATTCACCCCGATCTCTGAAATGGATCTGCCCAGGCTCTTCTCACATTTCTTTCACAAATTCTTTTTGCTTAAGCTGACAAATTCATGACATTCGTACACCAACAATTTTACAGTAAATTGCAGGAGGCAGAAATGAGGTAGATGTTAGAGACAGGAAGGAGAGTGGCCTGCCACACACACTTTTCAAAATACATCCATCAAGCCACAGCCTTCAAGTCATTGCTTAGAAGAGAGCTAGAGATTAAAGAACCGCAATTATTGTTAGATGCACATGATTTCCTTAAAAGGTACATGCATGGTAAAAAAACGATTTAAAAAGTGACTTTAAGAGGTTTATGGTGGTCTCACACAGTGCTGCACAAAACTTCATATATTCCTGTGCAGATCAATTTCTTCCCAGTCTCAGACTGGATGGGAAAATTATATAAGAAAACACAGATGAGTTTCCTAATCCAGCAAACCAGTGGTCCCACTTAAGAAACTTAGTCCTGGATATTTGAAGCTTTTCTATGCATTTTGCCTAGCTTGTACATGTCATGTCTTTTCATTCCCTCATCCTTTCATGCATCTTTCAAGTCGTGTGAACTGCCATCTCTCCCTCAAAATACTCCTAGGAAAATGTTGTCTACACAGTTTAAGGAATTTCCTACTCAATCTAAGGAAACAAAAATAAGAGTTGTGTTTCAGTTTGAATTTCATTTCATAAGTGTCTATCCCATTTCCATTCTATTTGAATCAAATTAAAGCAAAGCATTGTATTTCTTGATTGCATTGCTGTAAGCACTCAGGTGACAGTAAGAAAATTTTACAATTATACGAGTACTTTAATTATTATGTACTTAGTGTTAAAAATGCTGCATAGATATGCAGCTATATATATATGTACACACTGTAAATTGAAGGATTCTTATCTATCCCTTAAACAAAAAGCCTTCATCATTCCTTTGCTCCAGGGCTTTTCTATCACAGATCATTGTGACACATTCAGAGAAAATAAATATTACTCTGTGTGCATTTAAGATCTGTTAAGGGAAAGGCGCGAGAGAGTGTTACTATCCTTAGAGAACTGAAACAGATAAAAAAGAAAAATTACTTATGATTTTACAGTATTCACTACTGGCTATGTAACATCTGACTTTCCAATGTACTATACATATATATATATATATATATATATAGTGGAGCTGACACTGAATTTAGCTATTACTACAACTTAGCACTTCTGAAAATCAGGCCTCAGGAGTCAGAAAGTCACCAACCCAGAAAGAAGGGAACACAAAATTATTAACTGCCTGTGAAAATATCAGTTTAAATGATTTGTCAAACATCATAAAAGAACTTTATGCCAAAAGTAATAATATTGCCTTGGAAGCAACAGCCTTATGATGATCATACTTTTCTTGCCTGAAACCTCAGGCCTTAACCCATATATCTTCCTGTCAGTAATAATGAAAGCAGCAATTGATTTCAAGCTGGATTCAGCATCACAAAATTGCATCCAAATGTTACCTCCCAACTTTGGGTTTTTATTAAAAAAAAAACCAAAATTTCAGAAAAAATAGATACATGGGTTGAATTTGTATTACATTGTGCTATTTGCAAGAAATTACTCTCTACTTGTACCAAGACTGGGAAAGCACAAATCAGTTTATTTCATTGTTCATGAGATATAGATCACAGGACCACAGAATGTCTGAGATTGGAAGGGATCTCTGCAGATCATCTAGTCCAACATCCCTGGCTCAAGCAATGACACCCAGCATATGGTGGTGGCCTTGCCAGTGTCCAGATGGCTTTTGAATATCTGCAAGATTCCACAACGTCTCTGGGAATTTGGTCCAGTGCTCAGTCACCCTTGCAATAAGGCAAGTTATTCCTCAGATTTAGACAGAATTTCCTGTGTTTCAGGTTGCAGCCTTGATATGGTGTCAATACTAGTTTCTTTAGATGCAATCTTTTAGATTTCCAATAAAAAGAAACTAAAGGCCTAATAAATCTATTGCACAATATCACAATGCCTATGCCTACGTAAGAGCAAAAAAAGCATAGTGCAGAAACGCTAGGGATAGCCAATAAGTCCACCTGGGGGAGCACAGTGTCAGCCAGGTGCCATGCAGGCTTACTAGCTTGAGATGTCTGCGTAACGCAGCTGCATTCATTCATGGTACATAGATGCATTGAGGTTTATGTCCTAGGAACTTAATTTCTTAAAATTATATTCCTCCATGCTCCCAATGTTCACGTGCACAGAGGAACTGATTCTGTCTGTACCTTCTAGCGTAAACATGCAAAAAGCAAACATTTGGCACTAGAAGGATTAGATCTGCTACATGGAGTTCAATTATTTGAACTATTGGCAGTAGCAAAATAGCATCCATTGCTCACATTTCTCTTCCAGAGATGGAATGATGACAAAGTTGTACAGGAAAGGTACATTACACTGTATGTTATACAACAGGTGATCAATTAACATAGCAAAAAGTTAGAGATTACAGAAAAAAATGCAGGTTGCAACTATCATATGTATCTATGCACTTAAAATGAAAATTAAAAACTGAGAAAAAAAAGTGGGTTGTTTTGATACATAAAAATAACATGTATTTGATGATTTGGAAAAATTAGCAGCAATCTCATTATGACAGAAACTTACCATTTCTAGGGCCATAATACGCTCCTACAAATAAAGTAGAACATGCAGTTAGAAGTTAAGGAAGGTAAATACAAAATAAGTTGAACAACGATGAAAATGCTTCTTTTTGTTTGTTTGTTTTGTTTTGTTTTTTGCCGGTAATATGGATTAATACAAATGCCACTGCATAGGAACTGCAGTCCTTGACTGGACCTCTGAAAATCAGTCAAGAAAGAATTCTACAAACTTACTTATTCCACAATATTTTCTCAGCTAGCACTATTAGATTTTCAGTAATCTTAATTTAATTCCCAATGTGTGTTTTTTTCTTTGTTTTTGGGGAGGAAGAGGCAGGGTTTTTTTTAACTACTGACCACCTATTTTAAAAGGTGTTTCTCAAACTCTACTCCTTGATTGTAAATATATCATATTTTGCATTTTATGCCATGCTAATATCCCTCCAAGGTAATTCTTTAGAAAAATAAAAAAGTAAATTTCATAACATTATTCTGTTACCAGAAATCTCTGAAGAATGACTGTCATCTTGTTATCAATAAAAAGTCCCATGTTAGACAAATAAAAAGCAAATAAAATAGGCATGTTTCAGTTTTAATCCACCACTAAATAGAAAAAATACAGAACTTATACTATGCATAGAAACCAGGCAAACTACTCTTTCACTGTGTATACAGTAGGAATTTACAGAAGGTACAAATTTTAACATTCATTCTATTTAAATCCTTTAGTAATATTAAGAAAAATACTAAGCTAGTAAAATCAAGATAATATACTCCGGTACTATTACCACATCTGAACTAGGCATGGTATTTTAAGGAATAGAAAGACCATACATTTAAATATTTAGGTGAAGCCACAATTATGGTATTAAGACATTACAGGAATTCTCAGCTTATTCAACCATTAACTTTTCCAAAGCATGGGAGCGGATGCTGGAGATTTTTCCTTTCTGGGGGAATTAGGCTAAGAATTGTTCAAAAAAAAATGGGGCGGGCGACTATCCCTAAGAGGTAAAAATTATTCTAGTCAATAAAGTTCATTTCTGCATTTGTGGGTTGTTTCCCAATATTCTGTGGAATTCTGGAGAGGCCCTGGAAAAAAGCCTACTCAGGTGAACCTCTCCTTTTATCACAGAATCATAGACTGCCTAAGGTTGGAAGGGACCTCTAGAGATCATCCAGTCCAACCCCCCTGCACACGCAGGGTCACCTA
>VZSV01000014.1:692945-708482 GCA_013398735.1 Nothocercus julius
AAGGAAAGCATATTTCTTTGGAAAAGAAATGAGAGATGGAAGATCCCATGGAAGATTCTTCTACATGTCCTCTTTGACCAGAAAAAATTCTCATACTCTACTCTGCTTTATTTTAACATTTGAAATTTCATTTTGCAGATTATACACATTGTTCTACGTGAAAAGGATGGTACTACACACTTCTCTTCAAAGCAGCTAATTTCTGCTAGCAGTCTCTAAACTTGAAAGATTGGCATCTGAAAACACGGCTATCTAGAATCCATTCCCTTTATTATACAACTACGTAAATTTACTGTCTTTAAGATGCTTCAGAAAAATCTGTCACAGAAAGGGCTGGTATGTATTGCAGTGATGTTATAAACATTTGATTTAGCTAGAAGTGCTCAACATGTGCTTACATTATTTTACATAATTAATTACATTAATGATAACTATATTAATAATAAAATTAAGAATGAAGATCATTTAAAACAATGATTACATTTAATATTACATCTAAATTACAGCATATTATCTCCAAGCAAAAGCAAAAACCACAAAGCCCATTAAGAAACACAACATACTGTAAAATTCTTTAAAAAAGGGGCATTTTTAGTGTCAGAATATATTTGCCTCTCTGATTTGAAAAGCTGATTTGAAAATTTTAAAATTTTAAAAAATTTCCTATACTCATGCAAATATACACATTTATATATTCAGTATCAGAAAGCAAAAGTAAAATGACTTTAAGTTAGCTAAGTGCGTCGTGTCTGTAACACAGAAAAAAAACGTGACTGGCCATAGAAATAGGTCCCTCCTTTCATCCAGTGGACCAGATCTTGATTTCTCTAGCCTTTCTTTCCTACAGGAAGTTGTACTACATCATGAGTGTCTACATCAGAGAACAGACTCTGCTTTGACCTTTTTTCAAGACCTAATGCAACCACAGGAGGAAAATATTCTCATGGACCACAGAACACGTAAGTTTACAGATTGTCTAGAAAGATCAGCATTAACAAAAACATTACAAAGACACCTTCAGACATTGCTTTATTCTTCCCAAAAGATGATTAATACATGGAAAAAGACAAGGGAACTGACTTTCAGAACAGCATTTAATCAGCATTTTTTTTTTCAAGCTCAGTAACCACCAAACAAAACTAAAATAAGCAGTACTAAAATAACAAGAGTTAAACTCTAGATTATCTAAAGTTTACATCTCAGCTATAGTTACTGCTATCCACCAGTGAATAGCAGTGAGTGTCCTTGAAGTTATATCACTATGGTTTAGATTTATCTGATGAAAATTACAGGAAATAGATACGTTATGATGCAAAACATTCCATAAGAATGATTACCTTGTTGTTTGTGTCTGACACTAAAACAACAGAGTATGCTGCAAAATATTCTAAATATTGACCTAGACGTTAGTATTTTGTACTTCATCATGACTCCTAGGTAAGTGAGGAAAGAAGATATGCAGTTATTCAGAGAGACTTTTTTCACCTCCCAGTTGTAATTTCTACTGACGGTGAAAAGCATCGGCACACAGATTTAGGAGATGTTTAGCAATTAGGATGGGTGAAACACAGCAGTCCTATCTTATTTATACTGGCTCACGCACTAATATGACAATAACTCACTCTAGAATGTTAAAAGCAGTTCAACTCTTTTGCTTCTCTGCTGGGACTAACAAAGCTGGGAATAAGGACAGTGATTTCATACAAGCTGGAGCAGCTTCAGGAGAAAAGGAATTATTTCTGAAACAACATTCCACAGTCATTAAACAGATTTCATTCATTATCTCACAGTAGCTGAATCTGGAGTAGCACTCCAGATTTTAGGAAACATAGCTGTGTGAGTTTACATTTTAAGAAACTAAAGATGGTGACAGAACACATTTTGCTGCATATTCTGTACCAAGGCTGGTATGTCAGAGAAAAAGCAACCTGGATAAAGACCAGATTTATATATTTAGCACCAAGAATTAAAATTTGATATATGCTCTCTAACACTCTGTCCTAGTAAAGGGGAATACACAAATAAAGAACTGTAACAAAAAAAAAAAAAAAAACAGTTCTAATTATAGTCACAGAGATCTAATACAGTGAAGGGGTCCTAAAAAGCAAATCAGATTATTCTGAAGCTGACACCTGCACCTTGGTTCAGTTCCAGGAAAGATTTTTTTAAGCTGTCCCAGATTTTTGCATGTGCCTAGCACAGGACTCGCACCCTTGTGAAGAAGCTGCAGGTCCCCCAGGAAATCCTCCAGCACCTCACATGGGCAAGGTGCCCGTCCCAGGGCCACTGTGGATCAAACCCCTCCACCTGGCAGAGCAGCTACCTGCACTGCACGGCCTATAGGGGCAGTGGAGCCCCCCCAGGCTAAATGTATGCGCCTGCATTTAGGTGCCCGTTTCAGAATGAGTCCCCACCACTGTTTCACTGAATCCCATTTCTCCCTATCATAAAACTAATCGGAATTAGTATACTGTGAAATTCTTTGGCTTTCTGTGTTCTTACACCTGTAAAGCAAATTATTTAACTAGCTTCTTTACAAGTGTTAATGAAACTAGGTTTATATAGTGCTATGGACAGTGATATTTTGTAAGGAAAATGCTTAGTGTTACTAGTGAAAGTTAATAAAACTCTATATTAAAAAAAGACTCCAACATTAGCTGGGATTCAGTCAATGAGA
The DNA here is from genome assembly GCA_013398735.1 of Nothocercus julius. Taxonomy (NCBI): domain Eukaryota; kingdom Metazoa; phylum Chordata; class Aves; order Tinamiformes; family Tinamidae; genus Nothocercus; species Nothocercus julius. Next base: position 695,623 of record VZSV01000014.1, read on the forward strand.
GCTGCTACACAGACTTTTTAAATGGTGCCCAAAGAAAGGGCAATCTTAATACTTCTAATACCGTGACATTAAAACAAAACATCCTAAATCTTATTCAATATGAGTTGCAGTTTGGAGTGTTGACTTGTGTTTTTTTGTTTTGTTTTGTTTTTAAAAAATGATCAAACTAAAAACAATTGTTCTCCAGACTCGGTGCAACTGAAACTCAAATCAGTTCTTTCAGTTAGACATTAATAAAACTGTTCTTGATTTCCCCAAGTTCGCAACGTTAAAAGCCTACATTTTATCTTATACAAGCATAAGGCACAAACTCCTCCATGGGATAGTACTTACTTAGATACTCTGACCACTCTATCATCAAATTTGCCTTGATCAAAGCCTGCTGTAGATTTACTCTTATCATTCTTACTTTAAAATATACATCACATTATCAGCACTCTGGTCAATGTCCTCACAGTGTCTTGCTAACGGTGCAGGAACAACAGATGCTTAGCAATGGTTGAGAGGCTGGACCTCTTAAAGAACAAAAAAACTTTTCTCTAGAATTCTTTAGGATAGTTTGGTAGCTTGTAAAAACTTATGTTCCAGTTACATTACCTGTCTTACCTATCACATACCTTCCCCATACTTAGGTGACGAGATTTTCAAATCAAAAATTATTTTAGCATAACTAATCTGTTTTGGCAGAAGAAACTGCCATATAACATACAGTTATTGTTATATACTAACATATAATGTGGAAACCTAATTATTTGGGAGAGAAAAAGTACAGTTCAAGCTTCTCAGATATTTCACTATTCACATCGTATTCATGCCCATGACTTTCACGGTAATTTTAGGAATAAAATGTACCATATTGGGTCAGCCCACAGCTGCCCTAGCCCACATCCTGCTTCAGACAGTTAAGCAGTAGTGGATAGGAAAAGAACAGAATGAAAAACAGAATGTTACTACACTGCCAGCATCCAGCAAGGAACAATTTGGAGAATTCCTAAGAGAGAGACAGTCCTGCATTTGGATCATCCATAATATACCCATCCTCCTTGTTGTTTTGGTTGCCAGAACATTTTGCAACAATAAGTTTCTACAATTTAAGTATGCACTGTGTGAAAAAATTACTTCCTTTAGTTTTAAGTTCAATGTCTGAGCTGTCAAAGGCTTATTAACATGTATAAATTTGCTTCTAATTTCTTTTCTTCAATCTTTCTTCCTGATGTTTCACACCATTATTTCTCATTGTTCTCTTAAAACTTTTCTTTCCATTTTGGTTCATATTTGATGCAGCCACTCAAATGTGAACAATTGCCAATGTTTCTTTCAACAAACCTCTCCTAACTTTTCATTTGTCCCAAGAAGCTGTCCCAAGTTCTCCTCTCCGTACCTCCCATTATTGTAATTGGGGCAGTGATTGTCTTATCCTGAATTAAGTAGTTCATATTCATGCTTCAATAACCAGTAACATATTTCAGAACATTTCAAAATGTCTTTTAATAATTTCCTTCTGAAATATGAGATTAAATAAAGGAATCTATAATACAAAATTACCAAACCAAAAGAATATTAGTTCCAATGTACTACTATTGCATTTTTAAAAGAGGCATTTGGATAAGGAGGAGATAGATATTTTTCTAATATTGACACATGACTTTTTAATGCTATTTCAAGCTCTGCCACTGTTGTTTATATCCCCTTGGGAAAATTTCTATGCTTTATTTTAAAAAAGCTAGAGAAAATATTTTCCTATCTTCACAGAGCTGATGTGAGAATTAAAGTGCACTGGAATCCTTGCAAAAGATATATTATTATTACCGCAAAAGTCAATAACAGCCCCATATTTCATCATGTCCTAGAAAGGGCCCAGCTTATCAGCTGAGGGAGACGTTAAACTATGTTTGTCAAATTTATTTTGAACAGTATTCATTCTCAAAAGAGACCTATCATAGGAGGAGTAAGAGGGACTGTACATACAGCTAACATATTTTGAAGACACACACTTGTTAAGTAAACCATTGTTTTCCTTTGAACGAAGCTGTGTGCTAACAGTCATGTTGCAGAGGACTGCAAACGCACCTGAGGGATCTGAATCTCACATACTCCTCTCACAAAGGCAATTATTACAGTCAGAACCGTTCTTATAAATGAGTGTTGCAGTGACGAAGTGGGTGGACATTCAAAAGTCTTTCTTATACAAGAGGAATAGACTGAGGTTGTACTAAGGAATAACAACTTTCATAAGGAATGAAATCTTAGCTAGATACTTTAAAAACCAGCCAACATGAGCATTTTAGAATAGACTATCTTCTGGAGGGAGAAAGAGCTAGTCACTGAGGTTTCTGGACATTCACTGAGGCCTAAATTCAGGCCTCAAAACTATATTCACAGACTTCACTACTCTGAGAAAGCAATTATCTTTTATAAGACAGTTGTCAAGAGACAAATCTTCGTTATGCATCTCTAATGTCTACCAGTAGAGGAAATATTCAGTGACATGGAAAAAATCAGAAGGCTGACCTTGAAATGATACAGTAAAAAGCTTGTCTTACTCTGAATCAAAGACAGTTCCAATATGAAAATGCAATCAAGACAGACAATAACCGTCCTCTAGATTAAGAGCTGCAGAACAACCTTCCTTTCAGAGCAAGCAGGCTATTGCTGACAGTGAGCATGTTGAATATGATTTTTTTCAATACAGGCTTTCAGCTTTCTTAAATTAAAAACGTTTTCTCAGCCTCTGTTACCATAAAACTTTCTGCTCATATGCTATGAAGTATATTTTATGGCACTTGCAGGAGAAAAAAAAAAAAAAAAAAACACTTCAAGTCAAAGCAAGTTCTAATGAGATGGATGTCTGAAGGGAAACAGGGTTAGAAGAATGAGGGAGAGAAGTAAGGCCCAGATGGATTATAATAATATATACCCAAAAGAGGTACAGAACAAGCGCACATGGTTATATATTATTTAAAGAGGTGCTCTCCTGGCACTGACACATATTCAGAGACCTTACTGTGGCTCTTGTGTCGTCAGTGATATATAGCAACTAATCTTCACATGTGCTAAACAGATCATTATATTCATAGGGGGGATTGCCCACATGACAGTGTAAATCTTCACCGAGATTTGTCATCTAGAGATATGAATGCTCAGAGATGATGCCCCAGCCATTGTTTGCTATCTGAAATAACATTCAAATAACCAAGCTGAATTCCACCCAGAAAGGAAACAAATGCCTCCTCCCGAATCTAGTGGGATGATACATCAAAATCAAAACACCTGGGACAGCAGCACTTAGCTATTCACAGGAGCACTAAGTAATTGGTGAGCAAGAATTGAAATGCTACAGATAAACACCTTCTGTTTTCAAAATATTCAGTCTGCTCAACTTTTCCCTACAGAAATACAAGAACACATAAAATCAAACCACTACTACTTCAGTTTGGGGCTACCATTAATCAACAATTTGTCTTGATCCCAAACAGCCACTTTAACTACCCTGGCAGGAAGTATTACATGTCCTATAGTAGTCTTATACTACAGATTTTCATCTGATTAACCGGCTGTATGAACTATGAACTAATACTGCCCTTCTACTTCCATTTTTTATATATATTTAGTACATATTTTCAATAATTATTTCATCAAAAGAGAAAAAGAAATAGTATGAAAGCAAGAACCACAGTTGCCCAACATATATAATAAAAACAAAATCTGAACAATGTTATGGAAAACAGATCCAGTAAAGCAAGAGCATATCTGAAAGGCATAGCCATGAGAATTACAATAGGACACAGCAAATAATATGAATGCAGTTGTCAAAAGCAAATTTGTTTCAATGCTTTTTAATCTAGTAACTTGGTTTGCTGTTTTTAATAGTTTGGAATTTCACAGTGCTGTAATTTCTCAATTACAAGTTAAATATCTGCTTATGAAGATTACATTCACTTAGTACAGACCTATCCAAACTAACTGACCAAATGTTTTTTTTCTACAATAGTTTTGATTGGAAACCATATTAAATGTCCTGGAAGGAAAACAAAAAATAAAATCACAATTATATAAACCAAAAAATACACAAATAATGTTTAAGTGAGGTGTTTGGAAGAGCTGTCATTTTAAACAGAAAAAATAGTTGAATATTTTTTTCTCTGTATACAGCATGCAACTTTAACAATTCTCTCCTGAATGAAAAACATTTCCTCTCTGACAGTGATTAGCATCTCCCAGGAGCATCCAGAAAGAAATTGCAATTTAATTTGTTTTCATTCACCAAATACAGGCTTGAAAAGATAATTTGTCATTTCTTGTTTTAGAAAATTATGCTGATATGTCTACGGGCAAGGCTGCTACATAAAAATTATGATATGGCATATATAAATGACACAGCAGGAAATTGAATGCCACTTTCTTCAGTAAGTTCTGTGTCTTAATATATTAGGTTTTTCCTTTTGTGGATGTTTTATTATCCTAACCATATTTATGCATATCAGCAAATTTCCTTTTGGCTACATCTAAAAGGAAGCTGCTTATCTTAAACCCCACAAAATACACCAGAACTGATCACGGAGCTAACAGCTAAGGATGTGTCTGATATTATGGGCGTCTAGGTTTGTGAGACAACTAATACAGCTCATTGAAATTGCAGTAACTGGGCAAATTGTAGAGGGCTAAGATAGTACAGCACAGCTCTTCTAGCTATAGGCAATTCTTCACAGCTCAGAAAAGACGTTATTTTTCCCTACCAATCTCAAGGGAAAAAAAAGAAGTGCCCTAGAAGTTGGCATTTTAATACAGTGTCAGGAGAGTCAAGTGTATATATACACACACACACACACACGCAGAGGTAGCGCTGTAGCATTCAGTCTTACAGAGGACCTAGCACTTACCAGAAGTAAAAGGTAAGCTTTTACTTCTACTAGGTGGTTTACTTCTATATATCACTAAGGCCCAACTTCTAAAAAAGAGTTATGCCACCCAGATGGATACATACACACACGTGGCGGAATCAAGACTTCAGGGAATCTGACATCCTGATGAAAAACTGGAGGTCAATGTGTTACATCAGGAGAACAGGGGACTTCCCAAAATTTCCAGATGTTCCATCTTCATAATTAGATAGCTGCTAGACTTGACAGCATAATGAAACTAGTGGCTATATAACATTCTGTATCTCAAATAAGATTTAGAAAAAAAATACAAGAAACTATAAACTGCTAATTATGTAGAAACCTATAATGGTAAAATTTATTCCCAGCTTTCTCAGCTATAGTTTGGCTTCAAGTTTCTCCTTCAGGAGAACAAGGACTGTCCTGTTGTTGCAGTGTCCCATGGTAACTGATGATATACTAATGAGATTTACCAACTATACTAGCAAAAATTTTAACAAGAATTTTAACTGGTGACATTTCACTTATACATAAAATGCTTTTTTAAAATATCTGTTATCTAAATGCAGTAGCTTCTTGTATGCTACTGTAATCACATGCAAAAAATCAATTGTATAACAATTTTAGGAGAATTCTCAATCTAAAACACTGAATATATAAATATTCAAGACAAAAAAAAATTCTCCTATGCTCTAAAACAACAAAAGAATTTTAAAAAGAACATATCTTAAAGTTAGCAAGTTGATTTTCATGCATAAGGGATATAAACATAAATTGAACTTTTTCTCCAATCTAACAAACTTTGAAGGGCAATATTGCAGCAACAACACATTCTTGAGTGGTGGAGTATGTTTCATTTTCTCCCTTTGCTTGGCTTTTTATTTCTGATCATTTTAATTCTGAGAAACTCATCACCGAAGAGCCAAATTTATACCTTTTTACTTAGTAAGCAGTGTAAGGGGATTACTGTCATCAACAGAATGAAGATTACATGGAGAAGTGAGCCGTATGAGCATTATAACACATATATTGTAAAATTGAATTTGTTGTACACAGGCATTGTAAATTTTATTTGAAGACTTACAGGAGCTGTGAAATAGCTAGGCTTATAATAAAATTGCTAATTTTCCCAGCACTATAAAATTTGTACAGGTAAAGACATACAATTAGCATTTAGCAAAAAAAGAGGCAAACCGAATCTGTCAGAATCCCATGAAAATGCCACTGTAAATCTCAGAACATATTGTACATCTCACACACCTAATTCTCATATCTATTTACATCTTAGTTGTGTCATGTTTAGTCTCAGCAAAGTGCCAGAAATTAACTAAATATTGCAAAGTTGATAAAAATGTGTGATATGTTTGCATGATAAATGCCTTTTGTAAAAAACATTTTATAAAGTATATTAACAAACAGAAACCCAGAAAACACTTTTTAATAGTTGAGATGACGTCTCCTAGAATAGGCATTAATTTTCAATGGGGAGGGAGAGAGGAAGGGAGGGAGGGAGGAAGAACTGTGCCAAGCCAGTATTAAGTGTGCAAACTAGTCTCTCAAAACTTGTATTCTGTGATGAAAGTATCATATTTTCACATTTTTATTTCCATTAGCAATCTTAATAAGCTGCTAAATTTCTTCCCTCATGTGTTTTTCATTTTGCAAAAGATGAAGCATGAGAGCACAATAAAGCCCCTGAGTCTAAAAACAACATTTTACCCCTCATTCTAAAATAACGTTTTCCAAACTGATTCTACTTTCACAGGAACTGGACAATTTATAAAAGCTGAAATTATATGCTTAGATCTAGAACCGTCCCTCTGCCCTCCCAAATCTACAGCCCAGCTTATACCCTGATCAGTGTAGGTTAATATACCATGCTTCCCAAAGAGCCAGTAAGATGTGCCTTAGAGAACAGGTTAGCTAACTTTATACAAGAGAAAGGATCAGAATACAGGTGTGTTAAGGAGAATGCTGATGAAACTTCACTGAGAAGGTCTCATACATTCATATCTTTTTACAGAAATTTGTCTCTCTCCAATATCTTTGTATTTATTTATGTCTTCTTTATGTCTTCTTTAGTAACAGATTAGGAAATTATTTTCAGCTAAGGATAATTGCTGTTTAAAATAGGGCATTTAAAGATTCCAGTGCTGTAGGTGCTGAAATACTGCACAAAACACTGCTACTTATTGTGCAAACAGTAACTAATTTTGACTGCCTATTTTAAGAGCAAGATAGCAATAGTCGAACAGCTGGGTAGGCAATTTCACAATAAGTGTTCGTGCCACATTTATCATAATATATCAGGTTTTCGAGCCATATTCTTTATACTGTAAACTGTACAGTATACTCTCACAGGGCAACACACTCTTGTCCTTCTCTAATTAACATTTGGCCCTTAAATCTCACTTTTTCCAATGGACTAACTTTATCAATTATTGAGATTCTCAAATTGAATAAGAGCTTCTATTATATCTTGTAAATGACTGTCTTACAACTGTCTTAATGTGTATTTTGTTCAGTGGAAAACTGGTAAACTTAGGCTAATGGACAACAGTATTAGAACCTCTTTTGAGATAGTATCTGTTTTTGTTGAATCTTGTTTGCTCTGCTGAGACAGTGCAAAGAAGAATTTAAAACAATTTAGTTCTAGAACACAGAGTTCTCTCTCTAAGGCCCCCAGATCAGGAGCAGGGTTGACAAAAGAGAATAAGCTTGGATATGCAACTTCTGGCACGCCAGAAGAGAACAAATACAAAATTTAAGGTAAAATAGTGCTGAAACTCTTTTGTTTTGACCCAGAGACTTGTAATTGGAGCAGTTAAATTGGTGCTTCAGATGGAGGAAGAAGCTACACAGCTTCTGATCACCCCACAGTTTTTACGCAGCTCAGATAAACACCCTGATTGCAGTTGGTGCCCATATCAATGAACTTACACACAGATTATTGACACTTCTTCAAAACCTATATGGAACATGACTGGTTCCTGGATCTCTCTGATATTGTAATGATAACACTTATGTAAATCATATTACTAAAAGATACCAAATACATCTGTAACTTAGCATGAAACATAAATGAATTTGCATACTAGATTAATCAACATAAAACCACTTTTAAAAACAGAAGTTAATTACAGAAAAGTATATAAGCAGCTGTTAATAAAGTGCTAAACGATAAATAATACACCTTCCATTGAGTACTGCTTAAGGAAATAAGAAATTATAAATTTATGAAGAATATTTTATATTAACTCTAATTCTTTCATTTGTAAGCAGGGTCAATAATAACAAGCTAGCATGTGAAAAAATACATTCATATGGCTGAAAAAAAAATCTTATGGTCATACAATTGATTCCTAATCTGAGGAAGAAAAAACAACTTTTCATCATTAAGTAGTGATTTCATCATGAAGTAGAGACAATATGAATATATTGTTTTTATTACTATGCTTTCAGAAGAATGAATTATTTCCTTCCATATAACACGAGTAATCTGCTGATTTCATCAAGACTACAGAAGAATTATTTTTATTTTATAAAGCAATTTTAGAAATCACTATCAGTGTTTTAAAAATAGAAAAAAATAAGTTTCAGTTGCAGTGTACAGAAAACATACTGCATTTTACATGCAGCCATTTTAAAAGAGCCAGAAAAAACTTGGAAGCCTTCCAGTGACTACTTCCCCCACAATTAAATGTTTTAGTATGTCAAAAGTCAGTCTGGAGATGTTATTATATATATACATGTGCATGTATATGTATATAAATATGACACATCAAAAACAAACATACTTACAAACCTAGGGAAGGATAGAATATTTTGATTATTTTAATTTCAAATATTTTTGTAAGACGTTATAAACATTAAAAGCTTAAAGGTTAGACTTTATTCTGTTGTTTTCTTTGCAGCATCGTTCCGCTGTAATCCACACAAATGCCATGGTACAACGTCATTAAACCCATCTTTTGCGTAAGTCTCATTGTGCAAGAATGAAGTATTAATATTTTTCCAGCTCTTAAGTAGAATGAGCATGCACGTAGTTGACTATTTGCATTGCACTGTTAAGTAAGAGGCTACCTCAATAATAAAACAAAGCCCAACATGCTCATAATCCCTTTAGTGTTCTTTGTAAGTGCCAGCTCAACAGCCTTGGAAAAGGCAGGCTCCTCTTTGTCCAAACCAGGAATGACACAAAACTAGGCAATGCAATCACAGAGCTCATGTCTTGACCGAAGCAAAAGGACTAAAGTATCCATAATAGTGAGGTCTTTTTTTTTTTTTTTTTTTTCTTTGAATAGGCTCCTGGTAAAAACAGAAATCAATAATATTTGTTAAGAAGTGAATAGGGAAACAGTGGATCACGACAGAATCCATTTTCCAACCTCAGACTGATTCAGTGTATAAGTTAAGTGACTTTGAAAGGAAAAAGGCTTTATTAGCCTTGATAGTGTGAGTTGTACAAGCTTTTTGTTGTTGTTGTTTTAAATCAATTTCTCCATCTTGACAAATTGTTAAAGTAATGAGAAAAAGATTATTTTTCTAAAATAGAGATTATCTTCACCCTTTTATACGAGTTTATGTGCATACATATATATGTATATATCCACTAATAAATTATTATAATTGCTATCTATACTACACCTTTCCTAAGAGTCTAGGCACATGCTCCCTGAAATATCCTTATTGGGCTCAACAGTTTAAAACTGCAGGACACAAAGGTAAACAAAATACCCAGTATAATGCAACTAAATGCTTATATGGACTCAACAGAGTTCATATTTTCTGAAATAATTTATTACCTACATTTTTCCCTGTAAACTGAACATTTGCTTCATTGCTCTGTAGGCAAGAAGAGTAAAGTTAGCCTTCTAAGCTATTTCTAAATGGAATAAATTAATTTGGAACATGATTCTAAAAGGGTAATAAAGACAAACACAAGCTAACACTTTTAACTGATAATCTGACTTATCAATAAGGATTAAATCTTTACGAATATCTCAAAAGAAAAATAAAATTGACTCAAGAAAACAAGCAAATGACTGTTTCCTATTGAATTCAATCCTAGATAAGCAGCATAGTCTTAGGATATGAAGTTTTCACCTTTATTTCAGATATCACTAAACCTGTTTTAAAAATTATAAGTTTTTTTTTTTTTTTTTTTACATTGACACTATTTAAGATGTTGGGTATTCTGAAGGTATACTGGGTATACTGTAGACAACTGGAAAGCACCGTTGCTAGAGCTAAAAGCCACCACAGCGCATCCCTCAAGAAGCGAAGCAAGATTCAGCTTTCTTGTTACTCACAAATTGTATGGTTGAACATGCATGATACTGTCTCCTAGCATCATCTTACCACAAAGCAGAGCTAAGAGAAATATTCTAAACGCAACTGTCTTGAAAAGTAATACTACTTAATTAGATAGTGGGAGACCAAAGACTGTGCCAAATGTCTTTGAAAGCCAAGATAACAGTAACCAGATAAAGTTGTAGTCCTCTTCACAGCATACCTTGCTGCTCCAAGACAAATACTTGTGCAATATTTTTTTCTAGTTTTAGAACAAAAAATTATTCAATTTCTGATTCTGAAATTACAAAAATGCTTGGGCACGTTTATAACCCTTCCATTATACTTGAAACTGTGCTGAATTAACTGTTATTTGAACTGTTCTCTAATGAAAAAATATGCTTCAGAGATTTTAACCATATGCATTCCAATAAAATGTTTTCATTAGTATTTTGAATTTGATGTAGTAATTTGTCAGCGGTCATATTTTTTTTGGTTATTTCACTTTGCAAATGTAGACCATTATTTCAGACAATGGTATTTTTAGAGATGAGAACACTCAAGAAACTAGTTTTTTATGGGCACTTCATCAGTAATTAAATTCAGAAAGACTTTTTTTTATTCGGATAGCTGAAGTATCTATGGAGTATATGTTGATGCATGAAATTCAGTCTTTAGAAGAGTGATTGTTCTTGGTTTTATACTGTTAACTTTCTCTACTGGTATGTATCTAAGCTTACTACTCATACCAATAATAAATACCTTATTTAAAAGTGCAACAGTGTGAATCAATAAGTAACATCCTAAATAACTTTTATATTTAAATGCTTTCTGTTAAACAGAGATTCACAAACTTAGCAGTATATAATGTTGCCCAAAGATGAGATATGTACAAACTGAACTGCAATAGAAATGGCTGAATTTTTTAAATATACATATTTCTTAATAAAAAGATTATCTAGAGCTTAAGAAATTAGACTGGGAAATAGACAGCGGGCTTTATCCTTAGTTTGCCTTTAGTTTTCTTACATAACCAGAAGCAATCACATTAGCTCTAAGACTCAAACTGTGAGACTCTACAGCAAGAAAGCAGTATCTTAAGCAACGACATTTAATGACGACGTTTAATAACCAGTAAAATTCACTATATAGGCAAAAGCATGCAAACTACGCATGAGGATTACCTTATCAAAGATTGCTACTGTCTTTTCCTCAATATATTTGAAAATATTCAAATATACGTTCCCATTTTTACAAGAGGAGTTATATTTAATAAATTACAAAGGGAAAATCATTATTTCAAAAAATACTTTACAGCTTATTGTTCAAAACTCTGATACTGTATGAACTATAGAATTAATCTGCTTATCTTGCTTGGCTTCAAAGGCAACGTCTTTGAATTGTTTTTAATTATAAAACCTGTATTTTTAAAATTAAAAAATATATATATTTTAAAATTCAAAAGTACCATCACAATTCCCATGTTGTAAAATATTTATCAAGGAAATTCTGCCAAAAAAAGTAAAGGAAATAGAAGCTGATTTTTAGGGTCACCAGACTATTAGCTTGAAGAAGCTGATTACACTGATACATTCATTAAACTCATTAGAACTTAGCAATTTGTCATATTTAAACCGCTGGTAGACAAACAAGGCACACCAATTAAGCTGTTAGCTATTTTAATTTTTATATAGGAAAAACAACAGTTCTCTTTTTCCAAGGAACCACTTACAATCCCTATTCTTTCATCAGAACAATTTTGTTTGCATACAGTCTGTATTAAGAAAAGGCTTTATTACCACTGCATCTCTTCTCAGAGAGATACATTTTTGATAGAGAAAATATCATTGAAATTTCAATTCTCCAACTACATAATACTACTAATACTACTAAATATATAATACTACTTTCAGAAGGGAGGTTTTAAATACCATATTAGCCGTCAAGATTTAAAAGGTTTTTCTTATCACATTGAAATACATATTCTAATACAGCCTGACAAATCCTAGACAAAATTATATTAGATCTAATTTAATAGATATTTATATAGTGCAGCACTATGAAAGATTTTATTTATTTTTGTTTGTTTGTTTCTAGAGCTTTCTTTTGTTAAATATCCTAGACAATGAGTAATTTTTATTTTATTTCTGCTCAAGGTTCCAACAAGTTTTGTTGTCTTTTAGGTGAAAGCAATTTTGACTGCAGCATTAGGTGGGAGGACCATAGATCCCTTGGTTCAATTTCATTTCCTGTAAGGCAGCATATTATTTAATTAAACAGGCATCTTATCGTAAAATAATGGCTTTCTGGGAAGAATATTTCTATCTAATTAAGAATGACTGAAAGTCAGCATGTTTCTATTACATACATTTCAGAAAATATTGAATTCAAGATACTAGTCTGAAAGTGCCTGCAACTTTAACTGATGTAAATCAGTGATACTTCTCATAGCATTTATTCAGTATGGAAACACTATATAACCTGACAGCCTGATAAAGCCTTCCAGACTAAAACTGGAAGTTCTGATAAAGCTTACAAGGTTTTGTACAACTTTTGATAAAGCTTACAAGATTTTGTTATCATGTAGTGTTAAAGTCCTGTTATTGTATCATTATGATGATATAGACCCCCATGTACAGACTCCTTTGCCACCATCTCCACAGTTGTAAAAAAAAAAAAAAAAAAAAA
>VZSV01000014.1:708498-721712 GCA_013398735.1 Nothocercus julius
GCTCCATTTAAAGAAAAAAATCATAATTCACAGAAAGAATAAAGAGATTAAGTAATAGATTCTAAATAGTTACTAAATATTAAATTTCTATCCCCAAAGTTACTTTTATTCATTTTGGTTTAGTCTACCATTTGTGTAGTTATGCCAAGAAGTAAAACTAACTGTTTTAGCCTCTTGGTATTGATGTGCACTACAAACTCAGCAATTCAGTATTTAAAGGACACATCTTTATAAATCATAAATCTGTACACAAGTTTCAGATAAGTATTTAAAGTATGTGATTGAGAAAACAGAAGTCTTAAAATAATCTCAGGTACAATCTGACCCCATCGCTTACCTTCAGTTTTTCACAATGGCAGCCATATTTTATGTTTGTATAAAACATAATGGCATAAAATATTAGATAATTGGAGCAATGCATCACCAGACTGCTATTTCCAGTATTCCAATACAAAAAAAAACACACCCCACAGGATAAGATTTCCAAATGATTTAGGCTTATTTCTGTTCCTCTGAGACACTGATTGCAGGTTCATTTTGGCAAAGTTTAAAATAACTTAGAAGTCCTCCCTCCTCCTTCCCCCATCACATTAAAAAAAAAAAAAAAAAAATCCCAAACATCACTTAAAGGGCAAGAACACTCTTAAGAAGAAATTATTTGGATAGTAATTATAGTCCTGCTTTATGTATTTTTAAATTTATCATTAAAAATATATATTATGGAGAGTTTCTCCAAAAGCCTTCAGATTCCTTTTCGCATAGTCAAAAAGACTTTTCCTTACCTGATGATCCAATTTACTATTTAGCAATATAGAACCTTAAAATACCTTTTGATGTTCCTTGCTGCCACATATGGCATTGACATACAAGGGTAAGACAACGTAATATATGACAAAAATAAAACAAATGGTGAAGAAGGAAATAAGGTTGAAACAGCAAAACAAGGCTGAAAATTATATTCAAAATAGTATATGTACCGCACTATTAAATTATGCATATTGTTTCACAACAGAAAAACAATCAAAATCACGATTTTGTCAGAGTTTTTATCCACATTTTGAATCTATCTTAATATAATAATCTCTTTGAGTTTGTATTTTCCACAGCAGAAAAAAAATCCTGAAAAAAATCTGAAAAAGCCACACATTAAAATGAATGGATACCTTGTTCAGAGATCATCTTCTTCCCAAAGCCATTTTTTGCATATTTTTGTGAAATATATTTTACCTGATCCTCACAAATGATAAAACTAGTAGCTCAAGATATGATGAACCAGAGAAGATGATGTTATCACTCAAACTAACCAAAAATCTGAGAGTCTTTTCTGAAACTGTTTTGTATCCTCAAACCTAAGGCAATGCACAGAAATTTCTTTCCTTCTGACTCCTGACTGCAGTAAATGTGATTAGGATTAGAAGAGAATGCAAAAAGCACGGCACCACAAACTTGTCCGGTATAATTTTGTGCATGTGAAAGAAGGATCTAACAAATCTACCCTTGCTTAGGGCTGCAATCGTTACCACTCACAAGGCCTTACAGAGTAGTATAATATCAGAGAAAAGCTAAAAAACTAATAACTTAAGTGTGAGAACAGAATGTAGATGTTGAGAAGTTGTATAGAACACAGTCTGAATCACCTGGGATATTATCTCAAATATGTAAAATAATATCTTGCAAACACAGGTTTTATATAGACAGCATCAGGGCGAGTTCTGCACAGTAGAACAATGCACTTGCTCTTCTTACATCACTACAATTTTATCTGAACAGATTTATAAAACATAGAATTGAGGAGGTCTTGCTGTAACCCATCAGATCTTATTTTGATAATACAACATATGCTTATTGACCATCCACGTCTTTTCTAAAGCAGCAGTTATTAACTTGAAAAAAAAGAATCATGTAAACTCCATTAAAGAATAATACTGAGTACTATGGCTAACTTCCAAACATTTCAACAGATTCTTCACAAAATTTCAGATGTTCAAATATCTCTTTATATTAACTCTCTCTACAGAGAGAGTTTTCTCTCTGTAGGCATCCTTGTAGCATAAATGAGCCTTAATGCAACAGACAAATAACTTCCCTATAAAAGACATTTATGTAAGCATGTAATATTTGTTACCCAAAGCCGTTTACATACCGTTAACAACTTTTTTAAAGTCAAAATTGTATCACTCGTAACATTTCAAAGGGATGTAAGCAATAACAAAGAGTGCTGCAGCTTAATTTTTCTTTTAATTCACTAGTTACTCTATGTATACAGTCAGTAGTCTTCAGAACTCAGTTTGAGAATACAAAAACTCTGGCACGCAGACAAACGTGGCTAAAGATAGTAAATTCTCACTAATGCAGAAATGGAAAGATAAAGAAAGGACACAGGTAAACAGGACCAAGAAACGTGATATGTTCCAAGATAATAGCTCCTGAGCTGCTGAAACCATCCTTCTGAGCTAAGACGAGCAAATACGTTGTGAAAAACATTCATATTCAGAAACTAAGAATTCAGATGTACACCAAAGAGAAAACAAACTACCATTGCTTATGCATGAGGTATAGCTTGACTACAGGATTTAAAAGGAATGAAAATGGGAAGAGATTTAAAGGGTTTGGGTAGCAATGAAACTTTTTCCTCATAAAAAAAAAAAAAAAGGAAATTGTGTTTTCTTAACTTTTAAGTTTTCCAGGATAAACATAGTGAGATCTAATTCAAGAAGTCCAAAGGTTACTGAAAGATTACTGAAAGATTTTGAAAACCCTTTATTTGGGATAAAACAGCTTTTTTCAAGAAGTGCTCTAACTTACCTTTCAATACTCATGTATTTGTGTCTCAATTACTTCTCATGAAATAGGTTTCACCCTACTTTAAATAGCGCATGAAAAAACTATTAAAGCGGTTTAATTTTGCTATCTTTACAATTTCACCATAGGTCACATTAAGGGTAGATCTGGCCTAGCCTGTCTAGCCTTTTACTATCGAAACGTTCCTCTGCAGCAACTTCCCCTCCAGCTAAAGAATGCCAGTCCTTTCAGTTTCTGTTCATATATAATTTTTTTCCACATAAACTTAATTTTCTGTGTCTTGACTGAACCATCTCACCCTCCTCTATCACATTTTTGAAACAGAATGAGCAGAGAAATTACGTTGATTCATACGCTGTTGGGCCTGCAGCAATTAGCTCTGACTCCCTATTTCCTTGTAGAAATTCCCTTGATTCGGGGCAATTCATTTTGTCCCTATGTCTCCATTCTCCATTCATAGAACAAATAACAATTTTCTATCTCACACAGGCATTTTAAGCATGACAAAATATTCACACACTAAAGGACTAAGAAGGAAAACTCAAGAGTGCAACAGAGAGGCTATCCAGGATTATTCATTGCAACAAAACTAAATTCAAATTTTCAAGGACAGTGCAGAAGTTAGGGAATCCAACCACTGAATCCTATGCCTTTCCTCCCCCCCAATAATCAAATTAGCACACTGCAACAAAATGCATCAAAACACAGAAAAAATCTTCTTTATAAAGCACTTTCTGTAATTTTATTCTGAAGCATATTGACAACATCAAAAAGAAAAGTATCCTTGCTTAGTTCATGTGATTTTACACCTACAAAACTATGGCAAGCTTCATGACTAAACTATCCAAGAATGCTTGGGTGCTGCTTTTGTTCGAGAGACAGAACTGATGTTTTCTGTTGACCAAACTAACCAGTAACTAAATCCTAATTAAGTCTGTATGACCTCTGGGTGCCACAAGGCTCAAATATCAACTTTCATTGATTTATGTGTTATTTATATGTCTGTGCTTTTCAGACTACCCAAACTAGTAAGATCAAAGCACATGAGAGAAATCTGGCGCATGCCTTGGGGCCAGTTCGGGAAGACAGTATTTTTCCTACTTAAAAACATTTCTCTATAATAAGATCCTTGTGATGTGAACTAATTTTGAAACAAATCTGTAAGTCTACCTCAATGTGCTCAAGGATCCCAGAACAGAAGTGATCAAGAAGCTTAGTAAGAAACTGGAATTTACACCTTCTATTTCCTAAGACCTTGCCCACTTTGTTATAATATTGAATACTTTGTGAAATGCTATTAAAATAGACTTGAAATTGTATTTATTAAGAAATCACATGATGAAACATTGGAGTGGGTGGGATGCAAGATGTAGTGAAGTGCCATCCACGCAAACAATGAAGCTACAAACCCTCAGAATCTGAAAGCAGTATAAATGCCCTCTTCAGTTTTAAAGTATTTAAAAATATTGCCAGTTTTCTGAATTTCTCAGCTCACTAGGACACTGTGATCATCAGCAAGGGAAGAAAACTGTAGTCAATCTCAAAACAGCACCAAAGAACTACAGAACTTTGGTTAGTTTGCAAAAAATCCGGCAACTTTACATTATATTACTGTATTTACCTTAATTTCCTATTCTCTCATTCATAAGTCTTTATATCAGCTTATTTGTCAAAATAATGTTGTTTAAACAGCCAGCTTACGCCCCAAAGGTGCACTGTGATATGCTAACCTTTCTGTAGAAATTCATAAGGGGAAGTAAAAACCCTACAATCAAGAATGTTCCTGGATATTTACAAATGTGTTGGAAAGGAAAAAGACAAAAGACTATGTAGTTAAAGCCTTAACAGATGCATTAATGATGATAAAATTTCCTGAAACATGTCTAATGTTTTCAGTAAGGCAGTTTATTTTTAAATACTCATCCTACCTATTTCTGGCACATCCACTAACAGTCTTTTAATTATTTCCCAGAAACAAACATGAAGAAATGGGATGAACCTCAGCATACAAATTTTGAGTATAACTTTTCTATATTGCCTTTCTTTTTTTTTTTTTTTTTTTTTTCCCATTTTTCTGTGAATTTAAATTAATGGGCTATTTTTAAGCACATATTCAGAAAAAAATTTCATGTTACACCTTTGGTGCAGAGACACAACCACATCCATAAGCACATGGCCCTTTTTAATAAACTGTTCCATCTAAAAGCTGCATCATTCTAAATGCAGCAGAAAATATTTTCATCCATTTGCACCAAAATCGACTGAAACTGCAATGCAGTCAATTATGTCTTATTTAAAAATAAAAGTGTAGAGGAGTTTCCTCCACAAAACAAAATGATTTGCTTTATTGCAGCATGTCATTATTCAGTGACTTTCTATTCTGGAAACTGTACCTTGTTAATTTTTTATCTCAAAGTAACAAAAGCAAACCACCACTCTTTCTCCTACATTTCTGTTTTCTAACATTTTATTATATTGCATTCTCCTTTTGGCTAGAGATCTTTCCTGTGTTTTTTAATTGTGGATTTTTTTTTATTTTTTTTTTTTAATTTTCCTTCAGGAAGCTAACTTAAAAAGTGTTGGATGTTTATCTTAAATGCTCTTAAAAATTTTGCTATTTCCCTTTAAACAGAACTACCCAAATCATCCATTTTCATTGATATTAAAACAATATATATATATTGTTTTATATATATAAACTAAAATAAGATTTTAAAAATCTTCCAGAAATACTTTTAAGTGAAGACTGCAAAGGGAGTTTTGGGAAGAATCTTCTCAGTAGCAGTCACAGCTAGTTAGTTCATCTGAACAATCCTCAACTTAGACCCAATCAGCAATTTTTGGCCGATCGAACTCTTTCAACTGGACCAAAAATAGCTAGAGGAGGGACAATGCCTTGGAAGAATGACTAGTAGGAGATGTAACTATAGAAACATCTCTGGCTACTTTTAACTGAAGTCCTTGACTGCTGTTCCAAGTACTGCAGATGTTTTTCCTGGTTCCTACCTTTCATCTGAGGTTGCTGTCCTTCAGCTGCTATCCTCACGCCCGTGGCGATCTTGATTGTCAGTAAGGGCATATATGCTGGCCCCAGGCTTTTAAGCCAAACACTGCCCTGCATTGTCTACACTCTGTCATCTTTTTGTATGCCCTGTTTCTCATCCTTTGTTTAGGGGAATTTAGAAGAGTTTTTTTTCTTTTCTGTTTACAGAAAATTAACAGATCTGTAACTGTGTTATTAAAAGCTGCATTCCCTTTTCTTATCTCCCTTAATGAGTATGTGTCTCTTGAAGCAGACAGAAGAAAATCTCATTTACTTAGAATTCCAAAAATTGTAATATGTCAGGTAACCAATGTAACCACATATATTTATAGGAAACACAGGAATGCCTATTCTAAACAGATGGCATAGGATAAATTTTTTTCCCCTGCTCCATGAAAACCAGTACTTTTCACCACAGTGTTATGTAAATAACTATTTTCAGTTTAATATTTTTTTCCATGGCAACTCTGCAGACAGTTTAAAACTAAAATCCATTCTATTAAACTGTAACTAAGCCTCAACCAAAGCAGGTACTATAAAATTAAAAATTTAATCTGATTTGCATTGTTTCCAGTGCACTTAAATTAAAATGGCAATGAAAGCCTCAGGGAGATCATCTTAGCAGATAGTTATTCAAAGAACACTAAAACACCATTAATATTATAACATGGCCTTGGCACTATCATTTTAAACAAAAGAAGGATAACAATAGAAACATGTAAGCTTAAAGGATCAAAGCATGTTCTCATGTTCTCTTTCAAAGGTCTTTATTCAAAAGTGGAGGTAGAAAATCTTGATAGGATCTTACTGTTCTTGTAAAGAAAATAATCCGCCTTGCTGTACAAACTTGTTATTGTTAATTGTTATGGATATTGTTATTCCGTTACTAATTGCTTTATTTTTGTTAATGTTTCACAAAAGGGTTTTTTCAATAATAAAAGTCAGCAACCAGAAGCTGTGACTAAATTAAAGTTTAGTCTGATCTAGTCTTAGTCTACATCAATATAAATATAAAATGATTACTATCAAAATGCTTTAAAAGTAATAAACCTTTAGATTGATAAAGTTTGATAAAATGAGTGGCCCACTGTTACCAGTATTGACCCTTGAATGGTGACCAGAAGAAAATTTGTATGGAAACCATAAAAACAGAAAATCCAATAGGTTCCAATTTCTTCTGAAACTGAAGCAGCTGAAAGATAATGTCATGACAGTGAGATGTGAAAACATATCAAAGTTTAATATTTTACATAAAAAGATTCAAAGAAATGACGTCAGTCATTATAGACTACACCAGCCCATAAAGCACATCAATGCTACTCAAGGTTTACTTACAAGCCTAAATTTTAGCATAAGTACTTAATCTCTGTCACTCAGGTTAGTGCCAAACTTTCATAAAACCAAAAATAATCTCTCATCATGCAGTCTTTCAGTTTCTCAGGCTTTGGTAAATTCTTCATTATTGACTCTTTCAGAAAAAATTATGCAGAGGATCTACTTAAATGAGGAAAATTTCATCTTGGACCCAGGGTCAGTCCATTTTCTCACCAATCATTTTCACGGAGGTGTCTGTTTGCATTATTCCTTTTTCTGAGACCAGTACTCCCTGTGCTAGCCATCTCTCTCTTTTCTTGGATTACCACCCTTTTAATGCAGATTTTCAGGTTCCCAACTATCCACGTATTCTGATGCTTTCAGAAGCTTGCTTTTCTGCTAGTATAATATCTTTTAGAGGGCGAGTGAGCAAGTGAGCACGGGAGAAGTTAAAAACACTAAGAGGACTCTGAGAATATTCTCAAAACAGTCAGTGCAGGTCTTGAAGTAATTTTAAATCTTAACAGCATGAATTAAGGTCTTCTAATAAGATTCCTTCTTTTCATATGAAAACTTCAGGCCCTGGTTCCTTTGGCTACAGGAGGATGTTCAGAATCCTTCTTTAAAGAGCATTTATAGCTTTTAAAAATATGTTGTCCTCACTATCTTTAGTTAAATTGTTGGCCTCTTGAAGATTTGTTGAATACAACCAATGTGTCTACAGGAATTTACTGCTTATGTCACAGCACATTGTGAGATGTGAACTTAGAAGAACTTAATTTCTTAGAAGAATGCTGCAGGTATAAGTCTACAGTGATTCATATTTTGGATACTTCAAAGATTTTCAATCAGATTGCTTCATAAAATCATTTAGTAGAAGGAGCACAGAGGTGTGTGAATAAAATGAGCAGCAGTATGTAATGCTTTCCATATAGAGGCACATAAAATGCAAATAAAGTGATATTTTAAGCTGCAAAAAGAGAGATGACAAAAGGGGATACGTTAAAGGTCTGACATCATAAATTAAAAGGTGATTAAGATATGTTACTTACCCATAACTGGCACTGTGTAAGCTGTTTAAGTCACATGTACATTTTAACAGCAAGGAAATTCATATTTATGCCTCCTCCTTGAGGAATTCTTTCTTGCCTTCTCAGGGAGGACCTAATCTTCCCTTACCTTACTACACAGCATAGAAAGCAGGGTGTGTACATCCTTATCAAAGAGTAATCTCAATTATTTCTCAATCTGAAGACTGTTATGTTCAAATACTATGAGAAGAAAAATCTACATACACTCCTAACTTACCCTTAAATTACCTCTGAGGAACAGTCCAGAATTTGAATATTATATGGGACTATCCAGTCCTGCTCAAGCCTTCTCTTACAGATTTAGATGCCATTAGATTTACACAGATTTACAGCCATTTAGCAGATGAAAAAGGAACAAACCTCAAATTCTAAACACAATTTTTCATTTTTCTTAGCATCTTCAGCTGTATTACGCTTTTATTTATTTATTTATTTTAAACCATTATGTTTTTTTACAGTCACACCCCAGGGCAAAAAATTATCTCCAATTATTATGGGAATACAGGAGTATGCACTAACAGATGTTAATTCTGGTTTTATCCATCTTAGTCACATGAGGGGTAGTACACAGCATGTAATATCTGACTAATTTTCCAACTACTTAAGAGAGATCTCATCTTGGAAAGTAAAGGAAATTTCTAAATATCAGAGGAGTGAATATCCAGAATGACGTTTAAAAAGGTAATGGGAGCAAACAACATACACCATCGAAGATAAAGTTTCACAGATTATGAGGAGACTCTCAGAGAGCTGATTCTTTCTGAAGATCAATTTTACACTTCATTAAACTTTATACTTAACAAGGATCCATTCTTACATGGTTTATAACAACCAGTATGTATTTATAACCCTGAAATACAAAACTTTTTGAAGATGAAAAATAAAGGCACACTGTAAATTATCTGTGTTCTGTTTACTATAATGCTTTGATTTTACTATAGAAATATTCTTCATTGAAACAATGTGCTTAATTAAACTACAAGTGACACAGTGTAAGTGATTAGAACATTTACGAAAAGGTGAATGATGAAGAGATCTTCCTGTTTTCCTGATATGCTAGAATAAGTAAAAAGTCCTAAAAAGTCCTGAATGTCCTAAAAGCAAAGTCCATCTCCAAGAAACTGTTACCTGATATAGTATAAGTACCTTGCCTAATATTCAGAAATCTTGTCTTGAGAATCCTGGGGCCACCCCCCCACTAAAACTTTACAGCCCTCAGTAAAACTTAGGTGGGATTTGTCTTTTGTGCTAAGTAGAGATGGTGTGGATGCCAGTACCCCCACAAAACTCCAGAGCAAGACAAACACACCTATCTCTACATAATGTGCTGTAATTCATTCTATTTAGCAACAAAGCTTATATTACGCCTTTTTACAATACAGCAGAAGGGATGAGAGGAAAATTTTCCAGAGTTCTTTGTACATTCAATTTAAGCAAAGGAGAACTGCAAAGAACTTGGGATATATTTGTAATCTTTTTACAGATGAAAAGCACCATAAATATAAATCAATACTTCCTTAAACTCTTCTACAATTTCCACTTCAGGTTATGAAATGCCTCAAGTAATATAGTTGAAAAATAATGATTTTTACTGACCACACTACAAATTTATGTGTTACATAGCCATTGTACTAGGTTGAAATGCAGCTGTTGGCAAAAAAAAAAAAACAAACAAAAAAACAAATTATATCTTATGCACCATAGGAACTTTAATTAGGAGTATTTCAAATATCTTTATTGTCTAGGAACAAAAATGGAACCAAGAACTCACCCCTCTTTTCTCTGTGGACTTCTTCCAAAAGTTGTTCTTGCTTTTTCATTTGTTTAAAGAGAGACTGATGTTCAGACTCCTTAACCTCTGCCAAGTGCTTGAGCTGTTCTCGGCTCTGCCGCAAGTAGCACCGCAGCTTCTTTTCCTTACTTTCTCTCTCCTTCACCTCCTCACGCAACCACTGAAGCTTAGTCTACATTTAAAAAAAAAAAAAAAAGTATAGATTGTAAAAAGGAAAGAATTCTAATAAAAGTAGCAGGACATAAACTTTAACTAAGCAAATTACCTTTGAATTGTACACAGGATTGTTAGGCAATAATATAAACAATAAATTGCTATGCAGTAATAGCTACCTTATTTGTAGCTATTACTGCATAACAATAATAAAAGAGGATTTTCAGTTATATTAAAAGGGTATTGCTTGACTCTCAAAAAGCCTCAAAACACATAAACATAATTTTAGCTGATAACCTGTAAACGGTGAAGCAACGCACAGCATGAACTTGCAGGTATACGTATGGAAATTCACATTGAATCAGAGTATACATAGACCCCAAAAGATATTCCCTCCTCTCAGAAAATCTCTCTCTCCATCCTACATTAAAGGAATTCAAGCATTCAGTTGCATCGGAAGTTAAGTCACAGCAATCCCTTATGGTCAGCAAGAGGCAACATTTAAGATTCATTTAAGAGGGAAAAGGAAAACAGAGCTCATAAATAAGAGAATTTACGATCAATATAGTAAATCTAGTAGTAGTAAAAGAAGACCACAAATGTATATTAATGACTCAATTCTTAATGACTCATTATAATGTATATTAATGACTCAACTAGAAAAAAAGTCCTGGCTGTCACTCAGTCTCAAGTATTCTGAACCCCAAAATTCTGAACATTCTGAACCCAAAAAGGCAAAAGTATTATACTGCAGAGACCCAAGGCTCAAAGAAAGAAACTGAGATATATTCCTCTTATTAACTATAGGTCTGTACTTTTTTTTTTCCTGTACTAGGATACAAACATTTTTCTCCATAGTATTTTCAATTATAAGCTATTTTATAGCAAATATAGTAGATCTGAACAAAGTAGGAAGATTTAGACTAATGCCAAACTCTGCCATCCACTGACGATATGCTCCTGAAAAGTGTGACAGTCAACAGTTTGATGGTAGCAAAGTAATTCTTGCCCTTAAAAATTTATGTAACAAGATGGATAGAGATACTCATGAAATCTGAACAATTTAAATATACACAGTACAAGGCACACAAAAGGAAAATTTAAAAAATATCCCTAATATGTTTTAAACTGCCTGACATGGTAATCAAAATATTACTTGCAGACAGAAAATGTTATGAATAATACTGGATGCAAGCTGTGTATTTAATATCAAATTTCGAAGTGACTTCTGAAAAGTTATTTGTATATGATGCAAATTTGTAGCTTCTAGAAAGTATTGCTATCTAGCGAGAAGGATCAATAGCTGGATGAAGCAAACCAGACCAGTTCCGAAAAAAGGACAATCAGTAACTAATTTATTTTCACAAACAGCTGACGATGTGAACAGAATACTTAATTATATTAGGAAAAGATCAGTACCAAGGTAGTTACTACAAATTTTCCATCCCTTGAACTAGATGCAAACAACTTGGATTTCAGAAATTTAGGAAAATAAGACAACTGCAGCTTTAAGTATTCATTTGCAGTTGAAATGACCCAGAAATGGAAGTGACTACTTACAGTAGCAAGATATTCTCAGATATATTTCTTAAATACCTATCTTTTTCACTTTTATGAGCATTTTTACTCCATATTTAGAACAAAAGCAAAAATAAACAAACATAGACAAATAAAGTAAGGGACTAAGTTCTCATTCTTTCTAGCCTCACCTCTGGTACCTAAGGAATTTTGTCCTACAAATACAGGCTAATGATGGTGAGGTGCTCTTTGACAGGTCTTTTCAACACTATATCGGTATTGTTTATCTATATAGTGAAAATACTCTTGGTCTACATGTTCTGTGAAGTCCATGTTCTGTAAAGCATATATATCAATAATCTTCATCAATAAATTCACTTACAAGCCAACAATTTAAACATGTCTTCAAGGGGTAGGAAGAGTTGCGAAATGAAAAAAAAAGGTTAGAAGCTACCAGTAATCCCTCTAAAGAAGTTTCCAAGCATGTATATATCCACATTATAGGATTCAGAAAATTGCAATGAAGAGGGAAGGAAAACAGCTCATTTTCCAAGAATCCACTCTAATACTCTTTGGAATTAACAAACAGCAGTCTTATTTCAAAAAAAAAAAAAAAAAAACATTTCTTGTCTTGTTATAACCCCAAAGGAGAAACTTAAATCTCCTGGCTACATTCTCATGTTTTCCTTATCACAAAACAACTGACAGAGTGGGAAATGCTGATCTAAAGACTGCACATACCTTAATGGAAATTTTTGCAAGAATAGAATTGCTGTTAATCTTGTTAAAGGGGTACCTTTTGATAGAAGCATTATCTAGATTTTGCAGTTGAAGTAATAATCTGTGGGTACCAAGCCTGCTGCTGTCAAAGGAATGCTTTTGTCTTTTTCCTTTTCCCCTTTACCTTTCCAAACACTTTCTACTGAATAATTATAAATGTTGGATACTAGCTTATTTAGTCATATTTGGCAATAATAATTCAGAAGGATTCATTATTACCTTTGTCTCTGCTAACCAGCGATGAGGATCATTCAGCAACGTGGGTGTAAGTGATATTGCCTATGGGGAATTGCGAGAGATAGCAATAGGCATAGAAAAAGGAATTAGAAACATAAAAGATTCTTTTACTTAATAAAAAACTCTAGATAAATATTCTTTGCTGATAATCCAATGGGGAAATCATACCTACAAGTGTTTTGAAAGAACTGCTTAACTATAAATTAGTCATATTTAAAGGTAAATTTTGTTTACAAGTACAACTTAAGTCAAAAAAATAAGTTGTTATATTTTGAATTTGTATACTTTTCTCTTAAGAATTACTACACTGACATGTGTTTGGAACCTGCTCAGAACCTACCTTTTCATCAAAATTAAAAAAAAAATGTCTGTTTCTTTAACACATATTTATGAAGTATTAAAAGGTGGCAGGACAAGATAGTTGAGGAAGCAGTGAAATCTAAAGCAGAGAGTAGGTTAGAAAACCTTTTCATCTCTAGCATTT
>VZSV01000014.1:739065-765212 GCA_013398735.1 Nothocercus julius
AAATTTTGGTTCCCAAAGATGGGAAGGAAAAACCTCTGCAAATCCAGGTCACCTTTCAAAGGTATCTATAGGATAAAATTAGAAATGTGTAACATTTGCTCTTACTTTACAGGTTACTCTCTGATCTAGAACATGACCTATCTAATGATTTACAAGGAAACATTACCTGTATGTGTTCTGCAAGCTGTGCTTTCTCCTTGTCCTTACGCTCTATGCATCTCTTCAGTTCTTCTACCTCTGCCATTACAGCGTTATGATTCAGCTTTGCTTTCAGCTCCAAAATGTGTTTCTCCAGTTCTTGCTTCTCCCTCTCATATCTTTCAACTACTATAAAACAGCAGGAAGAGAAAACATGCCAAGTATTTTTTTCTTTGTTTCCTCATTCTTCTTTTAGCCATTTTTTTTTCTCCACATGTGACTACTCTTCCATTCTTGTTTTCAATCAAGGCACCAGTGAAAAAAGGCAATATCTACATCATAACCATCATAACATTCTACTAAATGAGACCGTACTTCTCTGCCTATTGTTGCCTATTCTTATCCAGTCATTTGGATAATACAGACAGTCCTCTGTTTTTAGATAAAAAAAAATAAAATAAAAATAAAAATAAAAGCAAATAAAGAATAGAGCAGGGAAGGAAAAAAACTATGGGGAAAATTCTGATGCCAATGAAATTCTGCCACAAATTACAAATTCAAGATTTTATCTCACAAAAAAAAAAAATCATTTCCTAATTTGAAAATCATACTATTTGTAAATAATACAATGCTACAATTATTCTCATCATGTATTTTTATGGGAAATTTCTATGACTGTACCAAATTTTCCTTAGTTGGCAATTTAAAGATCTTTGCACAAAGAATTCTGCTAGAGACAAAGAAAATCTCAGATTGCATTCTTCTCATGTATCTTTGAAGAAACAAAGATAATGAAATAAGAAGAAACATGTACTAAGAGCTTAATTTCTCTCCATGCATTTTAATAGTTCTGGTAATAATTTTTCCTTCTTCATGGTTTTATAGTAATTTTGCTCTATCTACAAGACAAATGGAAAAACTAAAATATGCTTTTATTAGTAGAGAAGATGTATTGCCACAAATAAATCACATTTAAGGTAATACAGTAACATTAAAGAGACTGAAGAAAAACTATTAAAATCTTTGTTACAAGTCTGAACCTAAATCATGTATGAAATCTTCCCATTTTCCAGTTCTCTGGAAGGCCTGTATGCGACTTGTAAAATGGGGTGCTCTATTTTAATAACCAAGATAATTCAACAGCTGCAGCATGAATATACAAAAAGAAGTCATTAACCAAATGAATTAAACATTCACTGAGACACTGGACTTGAAGTGCTGTTCCTGTATTATCTCGAGTAATACATTTCTGTGCTAACTATGAAAAAGAGATAAAGAATTTATATGCATTTTGATCATGTTTCAAAATTTTAAATACAGATAATAGCTAAAGAGGTAGTGAATACCTATTTAAGACTGTAATTTAACATGCAATTACACTCTGATACTGTTTAAAATATTTTTCTTCCAAATATCATGGGTCGCTCTCCAAATTTCTAAGATACTGCAAAGAAAAGCATTGAGTGAATTATGCTGGATTACAGACTTCAATTCTCTGGAATATGCTGTTACCCTTTAGAAGTTAAGGCAAAAATTCAGAGGTCTTATATTAGCCAAGTAAATAACTTTTGCTTTGATTTTTAAGTTGGCAGAACTTAAACTGCTAATGGACTAAAATGTAAAATACAAAAAAGGGTATTTTTAAAATATTTTCAAAGATTTTCTGCTATAAGAATAATACTCACTTTGTTGAAATTGTCTATAGCAATCTTGTATTAACCACAAAAATTAAGGTATTTTATTCTCAATTCAGGATTTGCTGTTTATTTGTTTACATTCAAATATTGGTACAAATTAACTTACTAAAGCTGAGTTGTTAACCAACTGTTTTAGTTCAAACAGCAGAGGACCTGGACTGAAAGTTAAACAGAATTAGTTTCCAGAGTAAATAACATATCTACTGCAAAGTCGGAGAGCTGTACCCGTTCTAATTCTCTTCTCTTCTTGTTCATCCTGGGAGCTCTGGTGGTGCACAGCAACATGCGAAATTTGATGTTGCAATTCCACACGATCCTCTTCTGCTCTCAAGAGTCGGGAACGGAGATCCTGAATCTGAAACACACACAAAAGTACAAAATGCTTAATAAAAATCAGAATAAAGAGTAAACAGGGTGCTGCTTAAAAAAAGCAAAACCAAAAAACATTACATAGGTAATAATTTTATTTATAAATCTGAAGAGTGCTCCAGATAAAAAAAAAAAAAACAAAGTTGGCTTGTACACCAAACAACTACCCAACAACAACAGATCATAGGTGTACGCCAAGCAACTATTCAAAATGAACCATTTTATCTCATGAGGTTGGTAACAGCAGTAGGTTAACTTCTCTAGACCAAACTCAGTTCTATCATTTCACATGTTGTAACTGTAAATTCTTAAATATTGTATAGATTTTTTGCTAGCAATGCAAATTTGATAACATATTTTATGTAAATTTTGTTCATCAAGTGTATAAAATCTAAGTATATAATATTCTTAAGAAATATGGGGCCTTTTAACATTTTATTCCTTTCTTTCTATCACACCCTAACACAAAAATAATATTTTATACAATTAATTATTTTTTAAAGAAAATAATACATACTAAAACCAAATGAAAGGAAAATAACTTTTAATACACTCCACATCTCTATTTGAGAATGTATGCGATATACTATTACATTCCATACACAAGGGGTTAAATTTAAAACAGTAACATATCCATCTCAAGCATCTGCCAGATACTCAAGTCAAACAACTAATGCTAACTGATCTGTTACTCCCATTTATTTGCATTCTTTTTTCTCTCCCAACTTCTCTGCAAGAAATCAATAAATTTAAGAAAATAGTTACTTTCCTAATGCTAAAATCCAGGTTCGTGCATTTTTTGGATTCAATCACATCTACATTAACAGGCACTGTTTGAAGCATGTTTTATTTTCCCAGTATGATAAAATACACAATAACAAAAATTTCTATGTCCCTGAATTAGCCAGAGTCACCAATTACAGAATGCAGAGTCCTCTGCAGAATCCTCTGTATAAAGGAATATTTACTAATACATAAGTTATGCTAAAAGACACTCTGAAGAATCATTACAAAATATGTGTTTACGTATGGAAACAATACTATAACTATTTAAGACACTAGAAAGCAGAAAAAATAAAAATAGAGCTCAATCCATGTATTATAGACTCTTAAGTCTTTCTTTTTGTGTTTTCTTCTTCCTTCACCAAAACAATGTTAGCAGAGTATAAAACAGATAGATAAAGCAAGATGACTCACACCTAGCCTAGCATGAAAACAGGAGGATTTCGACGACACAGAAATAGCTACCTGACATAAAAGAGCTTCTCGACTGCCTTCTGACTGATCCAACTTTTTCCTGGACCGTTCCAATTCTTGCTCGAGCTTTAGTACAATAAGAAAAAATAAAAATAAAAATTAAAAAAAAAAATCAATGTATGCGTCATAGCACTAATTCAGACTTTAAATATTTAATTTAAATATTTAATTCTGTCATAAACAACGAACTTCTACTCAAAAGCAAGCTGCAGAAAATCCTTACTTATCAAAAATCTTAAATAAAACTTTTAGACATACTAAATCATTGTCATCTTTATTTGCATTATACAAAGCAAATTAAACTTAGAGCTTTTTTGTTTGTTTTTTTTAAATAGTATGGCATATGCATAAATCTAGAAGAAAAGAATATGAAAACATTTTTTCTCTGGGTTACAAATAAAAGACTAGAAAACTAAGAAGTTTTCAAATAGGAAAACTGAGAAGTTTTTGCAGGCAATGCTTTAAATTTGGAGAATTTCAAACTGAATATTCTGTCACTTAATTTTTCTAAGTCTTTGCTATACAGTTTATTCATAAAAGTTTTAAGGACATGTATTGATAAAACTGTATAATTACGCATACTTTGTGCTTTTTTGGGGTTGCAAATGAATTAAACTTGAATTATTCTGGAAATTAACAAAATTGATAGATTGAAGCATTTAAAATTCCAAACACCTAGAATCTTTCATAATACTAAGAGTTTAGAAATGTGTAATGATCAAAATGAGCTACCATTTCAAAAAACAAGATATGAAATATTTTCAGTGAATTCTAACTAGTAGCTCTTATGCCTCAGCGATTTCTCCATAAGAGTAAGAATAGACTATAACATGACACCAAAGAAAATTAAAACTAGAGAAAAAAGGGAGAAAATTTAAATCTTACTTGGTTCTTTTCGCTTTCATATTTCACAAGTTTATTTTTCATGAGTTCTTCTGTTTCATCTGCTTTTGCATCTCGTTTCCTTAAAGCCTTTAAAGGAAAAAAATATATATATATTTTATAAATATAAATATATATATATTTATAAAATATATATATATATATGGATCATCACTGTAGAAGTTACAGAAGTCTTCTTTGTAAGTCTGTTAAAATGAAAGAATCTGCTGATACATTTAAGAAAAAAAATGCTTTCTATGTTTAATATTCCCAGATAAAGCCAAGCTATATTGTTAAGAAAAAAATAAATACAAGACACTGAATAAACACACCCATGCACAGCACTAAGCCAAATACAAAGTCACAACTAGCATTAATATCCTTCCGATCTATAGACCTCCAGAGAGTGAAAGCTGACCCCAGACACCGAGATGAAGAAATAAGAAGAGTTTAGAGATAGACGCTATACAGCTACTAAGAAAATATACACATTTATATTCTCATTATTTTTATATAAATCTGGACAGATGCTTAAAATTACAGCATTAAGATAAGATTAACTTATACATCAAAGATTACTTACTTTTGGGGAAAGCTATTTTGAGGAATGATGTGGGAGAAAAATCTGTGTGGCTTGATTATCAGAATTGTCAAATATTCTCCCAGTTATTCTAAACCCTTTTCCTATCTCCCTCAAAATGAAATATCTAAAGTCATCTATGTACACTTTTTTTCTAAAGCATCTTAACGTCAATAAAATCCCCTGGAATATCAGACTCAAAGTTTTCTCCCTCTAAAAAACAAGACTGGTCACAGAGTCACTGGCAAAGGAATGCAGTAGCCATCACAAGTATTAATGACAGATATAATTTACAATATGCACATACAGTTAAGTTTGGAGAACCAAAACCATAACAGTATCATTGAGTTATCTTAAATATTTGTTAGAAACTCCTGCTAGTAGATTTCTAGTCATACTGATATAATTTGTTGCAAATTTGAGCAACTGTGTTAATTACTTTTTTGTTTCTTTGCCGCACCAAGCATTGCACCAAGGATGACCAAGCATTTTTAATGCTTGCCACAAGTCACTTTACTAGACATCTTATTATCTAATACCTTTTACTTTCTTCCAATATCACGAAACAAAGACACATCTATTCTTTCCCTCATTACTTGCTAGAACTATAGCAGAACAACAGAAACACACAGCCTTTTGAGAAAGGTCTTCTATCCAGTCTGCAGACTTCACTGTATATGGTAAAAAGATTTCTCTGTATCAATGTAATGGTAAAATATCAACCTCAGCAAAGCCAAGCATTCTGCTTCACAAGGATTGCTTTGGCGAAAATAAGTGAATTGGTGCACTTCTCAGGATTACAGCCTCATCTCAAAACACACGGTTTTCAATATAGCTTTTCAATATAGTTTATATTAAAATCTGATTCTGTGGAAGATATTTAACAGGGCAACCAAAAATATTATGCTATTTAATGAAAAAAATCTTTGGTCTTACTGATTCATATTCAGATATTGCAAGATAGTAACCTGTTTAAGATTTTGTCTGACTATTCATTACAGATTCAGGCCTACCCTTCCAGATAACTGCAACTGCACACAAATCCTACCCAATCTCATTTGCTCAGAAAAGGCTCTTGGGAAAACCACAAAAGCTACAGGAAAAAACAGCTGAGAAGATCAATACTTCAGCTAATGCTATTATTGAACAATGATTTTTTTATGACTAGATATATTAGTTCAGAAGTCTATTAGAGAGTTGTCTACTAACTGCAATTCAATTTAATTTTTTACTAGCCAAATTAGAAACTCTGTTACATATAGTCAGCTTCATACCAACCTTATATTCAGTACTAAACTACTCTCACAAATATAGGACTAAAAATACATCAGGACTTTATGTGTAGAATTTGGTATTCCAGCATCTCAAGGAAAACATTAAAGCTAAGGTAGAATTAGAAATGCTGAGAATTTTTTCAAAGGCTTTCCCTACTGATAACAAAGACTACCTTTCTGCATCTGCAATGCATCCTAATCCACAGGAAAAACCACAGAAATCGATAGGCCATCTCAGCTTATCAAGATCACTCAATGATATTTAGGCCATTAAATAGTAATAACTTCAATAAAAAGGCAGTCTTTCATACCACTGATACTATAATTAAGAAGTTCACTCTTATTTTCTGCATATAGTAAAAATAGCCCGTAACGATCTCATTTTTAAGAAAAAATAGTTCATATTTATATACACACACACACATATATATACATGAGTTACTACTTCACAAAGAATATGGGGTTGCAATAAAATTAAGTATATCACACATGCACTGCTGCAAATATGAAATGCTAATTTTCCCAATGTGTGTTAGCTATCTAATCTGTTAATCAATCAGGAAGGTCCAGGTTGGGCAGGAGGTTGACAGAGAGGTTATATGACTTGGTGAGTCCTTGCAGAAGAGAAAATAAAAGTGTGGAAGGGGAAAGGGCAGAACCCCAACAGGAAGCTGACAACCTTAACATGCATGTACACCAAGGTCTCATCCTTGCTGCATAAAGGTCACAAGTAAGATAGCCCAGAGAAACAACGTATATATATTTAATATATAAAAACATATATACACAGACACATTTATATAATATATTAAATATTATGGTATATTATATAATACCTATAACATAACACGTAATATGCATAATTACTATTACATTTCCTGAGTGATAAACTATATACTATAGAATATATAGTAAGTATAAAGTAGCATATTTTAACATTCATAAATTAAATATTTTTTAGATATACACACACACACGGTGTGTATAATTATTTATATATACACATGTACACAAAGCAGAAAAAAAACAAAATAAAAACAACATATATAGCTTGTACAGGGGATTTTCCAATTTATATCCCTGGCAGCTTGGAGCACAAACTGGCCTCATGGATTGTTCCTATGGCTGTCGTGGTAGTAAAAGGTCCTTTTACTTTCAGGGAGGAAAAAACAGGGGAAGAGGGGAACATGATTTTAAAGATGTCTCCATGGCATGGTTTTGGGGTGGACCATGGTCACAAACAGCATATGGCCTCTGACATGAACTTCCCACAGGTCTTTTCCTAGAGTTTACTAGATTGGGATGCTATGGGAACGTTAACACATACACCCCACTATACTCCATCCACACAAAGTATATATAACTGCAAAACTTGAAAGTTGGTCAATCCTTGCTAGATATATGTATAAGAAATATATGGGGAAAACAGGCACTACAAATGCCTGAGGCCTCTGTAACAACAGTTCTCAATCTTTTTCAGCTAAAGAAGATTTTCCAATAGAGATGTTTTAACTTCAACTTTAAGCCTACATTTTTTCTTTTCCCTAATAAAAACTGAGGATTTGGAAGTAGCCTACAGACCACAAGCTGAATTTCTGTCAGTGTGAGACCGATCAGTACAATCTGTTTATAGTAGCAGAAATACAGATGCAGAACCCCCCTCAAGTGGTAGGTACTCCACCGTAAGGGAAAGCACACCCCAGTCTGCTCCAAAATGAAAATTTTTTCCCTCATCTGCTACATTAACAGCAAACATGTTACCAGCTGTGTTACCTAGACAAACTAGTCATCTAAAGATATTTCAGAGACAGATATAAATGATACCTGGTTATATTCTAAGCCAAAGGGCAAGTAAAACACAGTAGGTGTAGTGGAGGATTGGTCGAATCTCGGTATCAGTTGCACAGAGAAAAATGAAAAAATGCTTCCTGGTCTGTCAAAAATTAACAGCTTAGGAGATTACTAGAGTAACTGGCCTGATACAGCTAGGGGGTTCAAGATATTCTCTAACGACATTTCTGTTTGCCTAAACTGTGCAAAGCACAGTCACACTTGTCTCACCAAAATCCAAGGCCAAGCAAGGCAACTAGCAAAACTATCATGACATCCATTATATGTAAGTCATTTTTAACAATAATAATTCGTCTTCCTTTAGAAACTGGGTAAACATAAATAATAATAATAAAATAATATTGTGGAAGGTGTCTTCAAGTTCAAAATGAAATTATAAAGGAATTCACTTGTTGTCCAGTTAAAACAATTGTGAGATTCTGTAACTAAACCATATATGCAGATTCATAACACTGCGAAAAAAAAAACACCAAAATGAGTGTATTATTTTTGTCTGCTCAGAGACAGGTTTGGAACAATGATATGAAAGTAAGTGAACATGCACAATTTACACGAGTAAATAGTTTGTTTTATAACTAGATGAAGTCTAAATATTTCAAGAATCCACGCTAATTCAAAAGACCTAAATACTTTTCTGTATATTTTTATGTATCTGGCTAGACGCAACACAGACTACTGATTTAGAGTAACAACACAAAATTTGATGCTAAAAGATGCAAAATTTTATATGCCAAGTTCTCAGTATATTTCACAGTTAGTATATAACCAGATGTCACCTCGCTTTAATACTCAGGCCATGATGATAATAGTGGCATAGTTTGCACATCATATGAGAGACAGACACAGACAAGCAGACAGAGAAAGAAACAAATGTTTCATCACGTTCAGTTGGACACTGAAAATGTATGATTTAGTAGTTACAAGTTATGAGAATGATTCTCCTAGGACGGTAAAATACTGACAAGTAGTGGTCAGTTGTGGGCACTGCACTTTCCATTAAAATTATAACTATTAACATTTAAATCTCACACGACTGGAGAGAAACAAAAAATTGCTGATCCCAAAAGTAAATTTGATTTTGCTTTGGAAAGCATAACAGGCAAACCAATGAAACAATTGCCCCATTAAATAGCCACAACTTCTTTAAATAAAACTCGTTCATAAATCTTTCAGGTCCTATTAAATGATGGGATTTCACAACTTGGTCCAAACCCTGCCATTCTTCCAGTAATGTTACTTGAGAAGCATCTTAGAGAAATAAAAGAGGGCAGAAAGAGACATTAAATCTACACAATGATCACCACAAGACTGAAGCCACAGACAAAGCTAAAAGTCCATCTAACTCATAATTCAAAGTACAAAGGAAAGGAAGAGGCATACCAAAGTAAAAACATTTTTAAAGTGATGTAGAAATGTTTCACGCAAAATAACTATTTCAGCCAAAAAGTTTAGATATTTCCTTTCTTTCCACTAGAGCATGCAAAAGTGCACATAACATTTAAAAAAAAAAAAAAGTGTTGTTGAATTATTTCTTCAGTAGCAACTCAGGCTATAGAAATCTACACTACATCCCTGTTAACATTTATTTGCGATAGAGATTTGCTGATACCTTCCTCACTACATACTACCCACACGCATTTCACACACTTCAAGCTCTCAAATGGAAAGTTCACTGCCCTAACGAGCAGCTAGCTGTAACAGATACAGGATGTACCATAGGAGGCACTTCCCTCTCCCCAAAAATGTTTTTTTTTCTATATAAATGAAGGACCTCATCCCCATTACTCTCAATCCCATAGTTAAAAGAGAGCAACCTCCAAAAGAGGATAAAGAAAAAAAAAAGAATAGAAACTCGGCAAATGAATATCATGCCTCAAATAAATTCTATTAGTGACAAGAAACATTCTGTTGCAACATTCTTTTTACAAAATGAAACTCATTTGCTACCACCACCTCCAAGCTTTCTTGCACAGAACCAGCACAAATATTACAGTTTACTGACTTGGATTCCATGTTTTATCCCTAAACATGCCCTTGCTTTACCAATAAAGGACACCTCTTTTACTGCAAGCAGACTTGCTGCTGCTTCTGATGTTCTTGATACTTGAGGCCAAACAGAAGCAGCACAAAGGAAGCAGCTGATCAAAAAGCCAAGCAGCAGAGAAATGCAGCTAACCCATATCCATATTGATCCGAGGTGAAATTATTCTTAATGAACGCAGCTGTCCACCAATAATCTTTGGGTGAGTACGTATTTGTGTTGTTATACAGAACAAAGAGATCCATCCCGTCAGGAAGCAGGTCCTCAACCTCACTTGCTTGCATCTCATGAGAGTTCATATGAGTAGACTAATGAGACCCTTGCAAACTTTTGCAATGAGCTGAGTTTCACAAAAGAATCATAAAAGAGGTTATTTTAGAATAAGAAAGGGAAAAAAAAAAAAAAAAAAATCAGCAAATGTATATTGTGTTAAGAAGCTGATGCTCCAAGTAGACTAAGTAGACTTTGCCTAGATGGCCTAAATTAAAATATAGGATATATAACAATCATGAGAAATGGTATAAACTGAGTAAATTTTCAATCATATAATGCCAGATCTAAGTTTCAAAATATTTCACAGAAAGATTAAAAAGTAAAATGTCAGTTGAAGCAATTAAGTCCAAGTAAGCAATGAACAAATTGATAAGCCAACTAGTACTCAGCTTGAAAATGGAACTGTTGGAATAACAACCTTTTTTTAACTACTTCATACAATGAATAATGTCATTTATGTGAATTTATCTCACTGTTTTGATTCGAGTCACCTGTATGACCACATACAGGAAGAAGAAGAAGAAAAAAAAAAGATGCTCAGATACTCAATCTACTACATCCAGTGGA
The DNA here is from genome assembly GCA_013398735.1 of Nothocercus julius. NCBI lineage: Eukaryota > Metazoa > Chordata > Aves > Tinamiformes > Tinamidae > Nothocercus > Nothocercus julius. Next base: position 749,995 of record VZSV01000014.1, read on the forward strand.
GAGTTGGTTTATTTTTTCAAATCAAGAGTAGATCTGTCCTAAATTTTGTATGAAATACAAAAGGTGAGCTGCTGGAAGAAAGAAAAAAAGGATCCAGCCCAAGGGCTCATAACTCAAATGAACAGTAATATGAAAGCCTTTGAAATATACTTGACCTCATTCAATTGAAAAAAATATTTCTTGTCAGGAAATCATTAATCCCAGTATCAATCTATTTTTACAGGTTTTTTTTTTTTTTTTTTTTTTTTTTTTTTTTTTTGGGGGGGGTGGAGGGGCAGGAGGGAAGGATGGAGTTGGGGGAGGAAGACTGCAACACTATTTCTGAAATTGAAGTAGAAGCATTACATGCTCTTTGATAAACATTACTGTTATCCATATTAAGAGGATATATTCCCATCTCAGCTATGACCTCTTTGAAGAGTCCATAATCCTGTATGAAATACAACTCCATATTAATACTCCTCAGTACCACTCAAAGGCTGGCTGTCCAATCCAGTGCACTTGATTGCTAGTCAAAATTGATTAAAAGTACATTGTTCATTGCAAATTTTACATTTTAGAATATGAAATGTTTCAAATGTAAAAAAAAAAAAATCCAGTTAATGATGTAATTTTTTTTTTGACAGTATCATGACAGTATCAGGAGTAACAGAGACTGTTCTTGCTATCATCTGGTATCAAAATCCAAAGTGAGTCAATACAGCTAAAAGAATGTAGCAAAATACAAGTACTCCGCTTGTTTCATAGGGATGGGTTCATAAACACAGCAAGGTCCTAATTTAATTTGGAAAACACAAGAAGTCTTTATTTGCATACCTCTTGCAATTGAACGGACATTTGTCCCAATTGGTCTTGGCGCCTTTCTACAAGCTGTCTTTCTGCACGCATTTCTTGTTCTATCTCTTGAAGTCTTCTCTCTACTCGTTCTGACACCTTGAAAAGAAAAAATAAAAGAAAAATAAAAGAAAAAAAGCCTGCAGGAAATCAGTGCCTTTTACAACATACTTAAATTTCTCTAAGGAAACAGATAAAGAGTATGGGTCAGAAAGAAGGGAAAACACAACTTCTATTTCATAAAATAAGATTTAGAATTGGATAGAAGATAATGACTTCCAAAAGTAGCAGAATAGGAAAGAGACCAGCAATATCCTTCAAGCATATGTATATTTTTCTTTATAGTGATTATTTATAAGCAAGTGTCAAATATTTCCATTAAGTCTTACTCTACTTGGGTGCAATCTAACCTGAGGTATTGTCCTGGGATACAAAAAAAAAAGTCACTCCTTTCATATTTCTAGTCAGTAAAATAGGTGAACATTTGTCTCCTTCATACTTGGATATTTGTTAGTAAAAAGTAGCAAGCGAGAGCTAAGTACACAAGGACGAGTATCACAAAATAATTGGCTCATGTTAAGACTTCTTCTTCAGTATTTTGTAAATTAACATGCAAACTAATACAAATAACTCAAGTCATTTATTAAAGCAATTTGGATGAATACATAGTAATTCAACCTGCAACTAACACCAGAGTTGCTTTGCAATTGCATTTCAAGTTGCTAGCAGACAGCTCCCTCTCGTGGGCAACAAATTAAATGAATATAATTAAAAAGCAAAGATGAACAAAATATTTATACATTATTTCTCTCTACCTCAAAATAAAAGATTTAGAACAATCTCTTGAAAGTAGTGTAATTATTAGAGTAGTGCTTTAAATGACAGTTTCCTTTTCACAACCTTCACCTGACCACTGAAAACAATTACATTTAAAAAACAAAAAATATCCTAACCCATATCTTTGTCCTCTTGTGGAACAAAACATGAAGATTGATGGGCCAACCACCCGCTCTAAAAAAAATTATTTCTTGTACAATGGAATGAAGCCTGCTCTAATACAGGTTTTACACTTTTTCCCTTAAAAATCCAAAACTGCAACCTCAAAATGTCCATATTTTTCCATGCCCTCCCACACCACCAAGCCTGTAAGCACAGTGAGCCAGATTGGCCAGGTAGAAGAGACAAGTACATCTGCCCTCGTCCTTCAGCAGGGACAAACTACTTCGTAGTTACCTCTCAAGCCATTAATTCTCATTCCACTTGTAAAAATTAAAATTCTTAATACTATTTTCATATTTAGTGGAAAATACGACTTTCAGAAACTATTAGGCATGGATGTAAGCTGGATGGATGGACAGGTAGATTGACATAATGCATCTTGATTCTTATAAAAGCAATCTAGAAAGAAATAGAAATATTATATCTTAAACTTTTATGCCCATTTAATTAGAGAAATAACTTGATCATTTCATAAAGGAAGTAACTAGCTGACCAGCCAAAAAGGAAGATTAATACGATATCTTTTGAAAAGCTCCAACAGATTTCTTTGGCTTTGCTTCATATCTTGCTTTTACTAACCAATTGCCATTTTGTAAAGCTAAGTCATTTTCCTAACAAAGATCAAACAAGATTTCTAGATAAAAACAAGTAAACTATCAACAGAACCGTTCAAATGAGAATTAAGATAGCTAACTTTTACTCTGCATTTGAAACTGAATTTGTATTTACTACTCCAAGACATTACATTTCATTTTTCTCCTGTTAAATTATTGCAATAATTAACTGAACATAGATTCAATACAAGTTTAGTTTTTTTTTTCTTTTAAACGAAGATCTTAAACAACAAATACAACTAAAATTTCCTTCTTCCTGCCCAATGTAAAACTTACTGATAGAAAGATGGAAAGATCTGAGCAGCATTTAACTGCTAGTTTCAGATGTGCATGGTAGAGAACAAGTTCTCATTCTGTATTCACTACTTTTACCATTTTGTTCCTACTACTGGAGTAAACACAAGGCACGTGTGCAAATACAAAAGTTTAACAAGAGTAACACAGTTACATAGCAACAGAATCATAATTAAGAGTTCATTTACACTCAGCCTCACCAGTACAAGGCATCAAATGTAAAGAATGTAACAGTCCTTTTGTTTTTATGAAAACACATGCCAGTTTGAAAAGGTTTCATTACATATAGGAAGAACACAGAAGTTCTTGCGCAGCAGAATTTTTCTTGCAGAAATCCCAAAGCATTCATATGGTAGGGGAGGAGACAGGGAAATGAGGCACAGAGCATGCAAGTCTATAGCAAACCAAGCTTTATTATGCTGTACTTCACAGCAGAACTAAGCACCATCCCTTGCATCTTTCTGTGCATTCTCCATAAAAGCATTTATGTAGTGGATAAACTGTAGTGGTAAACTTACCTTTCCACTTTGGGTAATTTAGCATCATTACATTATTACAAGCTGGGCAACTTCACTAACTACTTTTCCAAGTTATTTACGCTCTGGATTAGCAGGTCCCTCCAAATCTGAGGTCAACCCTCTGACATTTTCTCTGAAAATAACATTTTTCTATGCTGAAAAAGTTTATAACCTTTCTACTTTTATCATTTTATGATAACATCTGGAAAGACCCCTTTTCACCCTGTGAAATTACACCAGCTAAATTTTTATCTTCTTCAGATCTTTCAATGCATTCAGTTGAAGTCATTACTGTAGTATATTCCCATCACTTCCACACTGGAAACATTTTACCCATCTCATTTCGCAACATTTTTCTTTTTTTCCCGTCTTGTTGTTGTTTTGTTAATGCGTTAACTGGTATATGCAGAACAGACCTTAAAACTCAGTTCTCTTGCTTCCTGCCAAATGACTAACTCAGGACAACACTCCTATCATAATAGCATATATCTTATCATCTGGATCTTATCAAAAGACATCCAGGTGTAGAAAAATGATTCACTGATGCACTGAGTGCAGCAAATTCTGAGGTGCTACACTGCAGATAAAATGCTAACTCTAAATTACTGCATTCACTGCATATTAAAATGTGATATATGGATGTCTTTTTAGAGCATAGAGTATCTCAATGATAATCGCAACACTAAGAGCTGTGCCTCTGTATTAGGCTTTCAAGTAGCAGCAAAAATATATGAAAATGGATTAGACTATGAAATTTTTCCTTCCCACACTGCCAATTAAGCACCAAAAAAAAAAAAAAAAAAAAAAAAAAAAAACAATGTCCCACTCAAAAACAGGGCAACATGTAAGTCATGCATCTAAATATAATCCTGTGGAAGATGCTGAATGCTTAGTCTGCAAAAAACAGCATCCTGTTTCTTGAATCTCTCTCCTGTTTTTCAGTTTTCCACTGTTATTTCTGGTACACCAACCCTGCTGACTGAAATCTATTTCAATAGATTTCTGTTGCCTTTCTTGTTATTACCTATTTTATCATGAGAAAAGGATGGTGACATGAGATGTTTCTGAACTGAAATTAATAAAGACACTGAGACAAACCTTTCTGCAATTTCTTATGAGGAAGTTGAGAATAAAAACATTTTCTCCTATAGAACCCTCCTTCATCTATAAGAAATCAATTCTGAAGTAAGGAGTCTCTTCAGAAGAATTTCTAAAGACCAAGAGTTCTACAGTAACAGACTACAGTTTCCACAGGCACTCTAATCCCATTCTTTGCTGTAGTTACTACTGCAGTAATTTTTTTTTTTTTACTCAGCATCCAAACTAAATCTCTCTTTTGCTTCATGCTTCACCAACATAATGGTAGATCATTAGGTTTTGAAAAAAGGCCAGTTTCTCTGACAGGTAGGAAGCAGAAATTCTATATGAAATTCCTGATTCATCAGATTGGAGGCTATGCTTTATCACTATGCTTATCCAGGGGCAAGACTTAGATGTCCTCAGTTTCTTAGGCAGCTCATCTTGCCCTAAAATTGTATGTATTGATACTAAACTCTCAAGATCTTTAATACAACAATGTAATTGTCACCAAAACCAATGTTGCCTGCACAGATCGTTTCTTGACACTAGCAGTCTTAGCAATTGCACTAAGTAGTTGTGTGCACTAAGTCAGCTGCAGCATCTCTTTTCTTGAAAATAATCTAGTTTAAAACTTACTGAGCTTGCTGACTTCCCATTATATATGGGATCAAAAAAATGCACACCGAAAAGCAGTCCATAACAAGAAAAACGGAATTTCAAAAATATCTGAGAATTCTTTATCAGAGTAACATCGTGTATCCCTCTAGGCTATTAGGGAAAAGTAGAACTTAATGTTCCAACAGGGACAGCCTGTTTCTTTTTCCCTAGAATGCTGAAGAGGCAATCTTCCTTCACTTATAATTTCTACCATATTAAATCCATAATTGGTATAAAGAGATTATAGTCTCTGGCCTGAAGTCTGACAAGTCAAAAATTACATCTAGAGTTTCTGCCCTCTGACTTTGCAACTTCTCTTGTTTCTAAAGCAAGACTCTACACGAAGACTGACACCTAAAATATTTCTTTCTTATTTAAGTGATAGACACTGTGAAGACCTATCTTGTATCTTTCAAAAGTTCTCTTACTTTGTTGAAACATTAAACCAATATTTCAAGTTAAACAGCAGCTTTCTCCAAGACAGCCAATTTGAAACAGCAAGTTACGCACATTTTTAAAGCACTTGCTTGTACTTCAAACAACCGTCTGAAACATAAGACTTGTTGGATATTTACCCTCCTGCAATGAAAGCACCAAAACAATACAATATATATAAAAAGAAAGTGGTACCTATTAGCAAAACTCATTAAAGATCTTCCTTGGAATACTAAATATGCATCACTTTTTTTTTTTTTTAAGATTATTTATACTTACCGTTTCTTGTCTTTGAGCCTCAGTGAGCTTTTCAGACAACTCTGCTAGAGTCTTTCTCATTTCTGCATCAGTCCTTCAAAGAAAAACATAGGTAAGGCTTGAAGTGAACTCTCTAAAGTTCACAAACTAAATATCAACCACCTCTTGGACTTTTAGGCTACAGGAATGCCTCCTAGCATGTACTGCCTGTAAATTTCTAGAATAAAGATCAGCCTCAAGAGGTAAAAACATGATAAAAAGCATACCCATTCTTTAAGTGAATATAATAAAGCATCTAGTTTGGAAGTCTACGTATCAGGTTAACAACTACAAAATTATGAACTTGTCTATACAGACACATACATGATACAAACTTATGGGCATTATTTACATTCATAAATACTGTATGAGATCACATGGAACAAGCAACTGTCAGCACTGGCTTCCTTTACATGTTGTCCAATCTTCACTCTCCCCACTTTTTTTTTTTTAAATACAGAAGAACAGAGAAGTCTAAGAACTATTTAGAAGCACAATTATTTTCTAAACTGTTCTTCATAGAGAAATACATTATGTTTATACCGGTTTCTTCTTGAGAGCTCCTGACTGATGTCATCTCCTAGGCGAACTTGTTCACTACTAAGATCTCGAAGAGATTGGTGGAAAGAATGCAGCTGTAAATTAAAGAACACAATTCAAGAATTCCTGTGACATTTCCAAAAAAGTGCATATTCACACTAGACACACTTTATCTTTTAAAGTATTAAAGTTAATGTGAAAACCCTGTGATCAGTTGCTTTAGTATTAGTCATTATATATTTCTCCTGGAAAAAAAGCCATGCACACAAATAGACGGGTTTATTCAAGCAGGTCTGGCCACTCTGTCTGAAAGAGCAAAAGCAGATACTGACATTAACACTATCTCTAGCATACAGAAAGCCTATAATCTTATCCATTAAGGCAATTTTATATTTTCTGAAGAGTCAGCAAGTAGACATGGATTGAGGTTTTGAAAAATGCCAGTGCCATGCACATCCTCCTCCTCCTCACCTGGTCCGTCTGAAGTTCAAGGGCAAATTATCCTACTCACAGGTCCAACCTAGAGTAAAGATGGAAAACTAGCTGCCTCAAGATCAACCCAGGTTACACTGAAGTAAGATGGTAAAAGCAATGAGATCCTGAGAGATTAACTGACAAAAATACATCACCATATAAAATTCCACATAGAATTTTAGCATATGGAGATGAACCCTAATTAAATACACAAAGATTAATATTCTCTTCTGTACATGGCCTAAAGAGTAAAGATATTATTTTCAGACATTGCTTTTGATACTACCATTCACATCTTGTCCTAAAGTTCAGATAGTCACCTCTGGTATCTGTTAGTTTCATAATGAAGAATGGCATGGCACATTACACAGGAAGCACATTTCAAAGCCAAAAGATTCTTAGCTTCATCAGGAGAACAAATTCCTCTGATGTAAAAGTGAAGAGGCTCGTGACCACATACTGCCTATAGGGCGAAGGAATTCCTCTTAGTGCACTGTACCTGGTCCAAATTATCAGCCCCGTTGACAAATCGAACACTTGCAGATCTAGACCTTCGATGTCTATGGCCCTGTGAGTCTCCATAATCCCTGAGAGGAGAAGTAGGCATGAAGAGATGATTCCCTTTGAGATAAGAGATAAAAAAAAAAAAGTAGGAAGGCAACATTTCATAAGGGAAATTTTTACTTCTGCTTTAAGAAAAACTTGTCTCTGATCTTCCCAACATTAAGGGCTACCCAGGGATTTTGTTCTTCAAACTGTTTACCCAAGCAATAGCCTTTCCTCTACATGAATCTAATACTGTTTATGTGATCAGTACTTTTACACAGCTATAGCACTAAAAAACAGTTTCAAAGTTTTTGACTAGAACACATGAATGCTACAAAGGATTAAATAATTTTAAAAAGTATTTTCAGAAAGGGGTAGAAGAAACACCTACCATTTCTGTAACATACATTATTTTAGTTTCATCTTTTTTCCTCAGTCTTGTCTAATTTCACCCATGTGCCGATAAAGCTTATGCATTTTTCCTCTTCGCTGTGAGGCAACTTCATAAACTGCACCCACCACCTTTAACTTTATAGTATATATACTACAATATATGTAGGAGGCAAAGCAGCTTTATTCACGGAATGTCTTTTTTCTTTGAAGTAATTAGCAATAGCTTTTCATGTCAATATCTTTGCACAAATGATTTTTTTAAAAAAGTTTCTTAAGTTAGAATAACAATACGACATAATTTAAGTATACTGTAACATCTTGAGTGTTTTACCTGAAACTGCTTCACCATCTAGATCACTAGCATATAAGCTTGAAAGAGAAGCACTTCTCATTCCAGCGTTTCGAGATAACCGTTGGCTCCTTAATTGGCTTATGGACTGTTCTAGTGTTTCTTTTAGCTGAGGAGAAATTACAAATTTACAGTTTTACTAACAGTGTCAATCTCAGCATTACAATACACCAGGACAAAATAAATACAAACAGTTACCAGCAATTCCAAGCAACATCCCTGCAAAATCAAGAAAGTAACTTCAAGAATCTGGAATTCAAAAACAGGTCTACCTACCAATGTAACCTATGGCCACAGAATTTCACTAAGTGACTGTACATCAAAACCTATTTGCACAATCATACCTTCTAAAAGAATGCAGCCATTCCTGACTTAAGAGTTCAAAAAGACCTAATTTCTAAATTAGTTCTCATTCATATTACTTTTTTATGTTGCATTTGCTAATCTAGGTTCTTAGTTGTAGATTTTTGCTGTTTGTAGATTTTTGCTGTTTGTAGAGTAGTTAAATAGTCACTTTATTCTTGTGGAATTATACTTTTTCCAAGGCTTAAAATATTTTTTTTAAAGCTTTTCTGAGCCTTTTTAAGTATGCATAGGTTCTTGTTATTATATTGGATTGCTCAAACAAGTTGATTATCTAAATAAAAATCTCAAACCAGAATACTAAAGGATGTTCTAATGCTTTCTCAAAAAGACAAACTACTTGAGAAAAAAAAAAAAAATACAGCTACGCATGTATTTAAAATAAAAAATAGCTTTTGTGTTGGAAAAGCTAAGCCTTAAAATAATCTACCAAAGGTTAAAAGAAAGAACAGCAATAACCAAATTTCAAATTTAATCACACCTTGACAAAGACCTATCTTGCATCTCTAATGATGCTGAATTAAAACGTCAATTAAGCAAATAGTGCTCAGGTTGCGTGCTCTAGCTTCACACTGTTAATTTTCATATTCTCTACACAAAACCAGACAGATCATTTTTTAAAAAAAGTACCATAACAGTGTTAAGAACTAACAGTCTTATGCTTCAGTTTCTTTAGAACAAAGAAATGTCAAAAAAATTATTAAAGATTTTATACTTTTATATTACATATATATTTGTTTTCTTAAAATAATCATTCTTTAAGGTATTCACAGAATGAAGAGAGGCTGATGATAGTATGAGAGATACTAAAGACATACATACTCTCACACACAATCATCTCATAGTTGAGTTCATCTGCTCATCCATAAATTGTTTAAGCTCTATCAAAATAGTACTTAATATTTTGATCCTTTCTATTTTCTTATTCCTATTTCTATTTATTTAGGAGAAAAAGACCAGTGTCAAAAAAAAAAAAAAAAAAAAAAAAAGATCTCTTTAAAACTTCCCACTTTGCCATAGCACCACAGGACGGAGCCAAATCAAAGCTATCCACTCCTCCCTTCTATTCTGTGTTTTTCATTTCTCCCTTAAAGCTCAGTTCATTGTTCTGAGATCCAATTAAGGTCCTTCAACACTCTTCCAGCCATCTCAGTCATGGCTGTCCATTTTTCAAATGCACTACCTCATCAAGTGGGTTGTTAATAAAAGCTGACTTTTCACAGAAACACTACCATGAAATATATGCAATAAATTCTGACAAGTTAGGGAATAAAGGAAAAGAGGAAGATTTATTTTTCCCAGACACACTTGCATTGTACTACAGATAGAGAAGGACTCACCAACTGGACAAGTAGAACATGAGCATTTCTGAGCTAGCTTTCTGCATGTTCAGAATAAGTTACCAAGGAAGAGAAAATACTACTCCAGTCAAAACATATGGATGGAATACAAATGAATAATAATTTCCCTAAATTATTTTATAATCAAAACTCTTTCAGGACAACAGCTGATATTTAAATGCACATTAGTCCTTTTAAAGTTAGAGCAGATGGCGTTGTCCAGCTGTTCTCAGGAAGTTAATACTATTTAATTAAAGAAAAGGCCCTTCAGCTTCCCAGAGGTATCATTTCATAGTATGGAAGTTGACCACTTCTCAGTTTTGAACTTTTGGTTTTAAATTGATCTCAACTTCTCCAGCAAAGAAGAAAGATCAGCTCAGATCTTTTATAACTGAATGGACCATCAGCAACTCACCCTTTTCTCTTTATCAAAAAACCTCACAATCTAACCCAGTAACACTCCCTCACAAAAAATCTATACTTCTGTTGTTTTAGGAACATTATTATTTCCACTCCCTCACAAAAAAATCTATACTTCTGTTGTTTTAGGAACATTATTATTTCCTCTTATTTTAACAGATGAACTTTAATACTGGTGTATAACTGCAAATTCTGAGCATATCCACACATCCTTGCTACAACATCACAGTATGTAGCCCTGTACTTTCAAACAGCAAACAGAAGTTACTTGAGGACCCATTAGCACCACAGGTCAATTCCTTTATTGATTATTTTATCACTTCCATAGAGTAGAAAACTTTTAATAAGCATATTGCATTATGTTGCACTGGCTTCAGCCAACAAGTAGAAAAAAACATCTCCTCCTGTCAAGTCAAAGGAGTGATTTTATGTTAGATTTGCCCTTAAAAAAAGCATTGGGCATTTATGTTTCTTCTTCCTTCTCAAAACCAGCATCCGTTATTATTATATGCGTCAAGTGCAAATGCCAAGAAATACCCAAATCGGTAAACCTCACTTTCCTCTCACCTAAAAGACGCACACAAATAAGCATCAGATAGATTAAAAAAAAAAAAAAAATCTTCAATCCCAAAGAAATTTCAAGCAAAAGCTGGCAATATAAGTTTTTACGGTTATTTTGGATTTAAATACAGCTATGTTTGAATTCAAATACTCCCTGCAACAGTTACATATACACACATATGTAGTATTCAAGCTGCAATTCCTGTATACCTGAGTACTTGGATAAATTTCTAAGATATGCAAATTCAGCTTCTAAAGAGTTTTTAATTTAATACTACTCCTCCCACATTTGCAACAGACATTAAAAATTATGTCATAGTGGACTTTTATTTTGAAAATATTAATGAATATGGGTCTATATCTTTACATAAATATTGTCAGTTTCCTAGCTTTCCCAATTCATATAAGTAACACATATAAGTAACATATAAGTAATTCCAGAAGAATTAATGGCTATGAAGTTATTCAGGGAAAAGGTGCTTTTAGAACAACAATGGTCCACAGGTAGCTTACATAGTATAAACATGTTTGCTTGTTTTGTTCCTTTTGCATCCTTGTCTTTGCACTTAGAAAGCTATAAAATTCCTGGAGCTGACCACCCCGAAAACAAGGGGCAGAGCTCTGAGAATGATTTATAAGATGGATTTTATTCTAATACTTAACGCTCAAGCAGGAAATGGGTAAAGTTTTCATATTTCTCCTCAATCTGTGACATAATCAAAGGCCACCTACCTGACAAAGAACGGCTACACGTCAGAACAAAATTTCTGAGTAAGGTCACATTCATCTGGATGTTTTATAGACAGCTATTTTGGGAATAATGACACTGAACTGCAGTTAGCATCATGAGTTAAACATCGTTGAGCTTAAATTTTTTCTATACCCAACAGAAATTCCACAAGTTTAGCAGCTCTTATCTAACTGTTTCAAGGCAATACCTGCTACAATTTGTTTGGAGCCAAGTTTTTTTTTTTTTTTTTTTCCTAACCCTAGGGGTAGTGATTCAGTTCTCTATGTTGCCACCTATTTTCGAATTTGTAGAACTCTAATTTTACGAGATTTTTATCCCTCCTTAGATCCAGACAAAGCTGGTTAGCAGATTGAAAATGTACTGTAGAATAGAAGAAGATTAGACAATATAATTACCCACTGCAATTAAGATTTTATCTTATTATGAGCTATTTATGCAAAAGAAACATGTTGCCTAATACTCTATTTTACTAATGCACGTTGTACTTGACATCCCATTCTCGTGATATATATTATCCATTGCTAACAAATTTTTAATTATGAACACCATTTAAAAAAAGACTTAAAAAGTTCAGACATAATAAAAGTTGCTCACAGTTGCTATGGCTTCTGTTTGTTCCTTGTTGTATTCTCTGTACTGTCCTAGCATATAGTCAACACGTCTCAGATTTCTGTTGGTATCCTTGAGAAAGAAATGGAGGAAAAGTCAAAAGAAACAAGTCTTTTAAAAAAAAGGCTGACTATTCCAAATCCTATTAAAGCAATCCTGAAGATGGAAAATTCCTCTAAAGGAAAATAAATGCTATCCTTTACAATACAACAGTAATGTTCCAGCCTCAGACCAGAAGTTTGGAAAGTTTCAGCTACCTTGTAGAAAAAAAAAAAAAAAAAAATCTAATCTAAGACTTTAAAATAACTACCACTTAGCAAGAAAGAAAACTGAGAATTAACAGATTCAGTTCCTACAGCAGCATTTTCATGACAGCTCTAGATATCTCAGCACAGCCACTGCAGTTCTGCCCTCCCCTTCCACGCTGTCTTTCCTTCTCCTGTTAAGACCAGACAAAGAGCTGGATCATGTGGCAGACCTGTCTGAAAACCAGCCCACAGAGAGGAATTTGCTTAAAATCAGAGTTTCAGAACAGCAGCTAGAAAGAGGTAAGACACAAACTGCATTTTGGCAAATGCCAAAAAAAGCAGCTCTTAAGAATTTTTATTATACCATCTCTTTTTCAGCTTGATGATTATTTTCCAGCCAATATATTTAAAGAGTAAATTTAGCATGGCATATAAATTTTTCTCTTCTCACACATTAAAAAATATTAAAAAAAAATGGTTTAAAATTGTAATTGAGCTCATACTTGTGCTAGAATGGCACAAATTTACAAATATTACTTCTTCCTGTGCTATTCTACACCTAGAAGTTCTGTAAACTTTAAGTTGTATTGTGAGCAAGGAGACCACCTACTGTCAGTTCAGACACAGTACAATTAACATCCCAAATCCTTTTCTGCTTGCACAGAAAGCAAAGTTTCCCATCACTACAGTATCTTATACAACTTTAGAAGTGAAAATATTATGGACATGCAAACACTACAAACATTCTTAATACAACCTGTAAAGTGCTTGCTAAAGTATGTATTTTTTCTGTAACTTCTTCAGCACCGTGGTTCCAAGCTCTGTTGTGAGTTGCCCTCAAAGGCAGTCGCCTTCCTACTCGACCCCTATGAAAGTTGTCTGAATCACTAGATGACTCTGCCATCGGTATCTTGAAATCTAAGCAGGAAGATCAGAAAGAGTAATGAGTCTTAAATGCTGACCATAACCAAACAGTCCAACTTGCACAGAATGAAAAATAGGAGGAGGAAAACCATAGGCTAATCAACTTAATTTCAATACATAATGGGAAAAAAGAGACTCTCAAATAGTTTGTTCTCCAAAAATGCAATACATAGGTTTATATCAAATCCATTGAATTGCTTTGGTAAAAAGTAACAAATTTTATTAATAGGAAAGGAGCAGTTGAGGCAATCTTTTATTTAAAAACTTTAAGCACACCTATAACATTTACAAAAGTAAGCAAAGCAAACATGAAGTAGATCAAGATTTCATAAAATGGAAGTAAAACTAACTATCAAAATCCACAGAGGAGTTGAGAGCTATTAGATGTCAAATTGGAGAGAAGTAACAAGTGAAAACCTAGAGTGATTGCAATAACTCTTTTCATTAAGTGACCAGATAATAGGATTTAAAATGTTTATCAAGCTTGTGGCTGTCACTTTTCATCCAGCTTGGAAACATACGTTTGGATGGGGAACATGGGAAAAAAAAAAAAAAAAAAAAGTAATACTTGAGAGCTGTAGTAGATCGAAAGTGAAATATGAATCAACTGGGTCATGTTCTAGAAAGAAAAAGCTAACACCATACAAGAAGCATAAAGATAAAGCTGTACTTAAAAAGAAATAATATTTCACAATTTATATGTAATGTTGATTCAACATAACCCGATTTACTCCATCAACACGGGGCAATTCGGCTGACTAGAATTCAAAGATTTTTTTTTGATGTATAAAAACATATAGTTTGGGAGAAAAGAATGGGATTTGTTGAGAAGGGGGTAGAGGAAAGAAAGTTGGATAATAGTCTTCTGACATGGAAAAGGAAACTATTAAAAGCTTGAGAATAAACAGTCCTGACTGCTTTAGTTAAATAAAGCAATAAAATAAAGCAGTAACTGATTAAGATCACAACACTGAGTAGATAGTCAAGAGTTTTTTTTTTTTTTTTTTTTTTTTTTTTTTTTTAAAAAAAACAATTAGGCAAAGACACAGATTGCTTAGTGGTCACAAAATAACAATCACTAAGACTTGTATCAAGATGAAAAAGAAGCATCTGTTGGGAAAAATAGTTTGAGGCTGCTTTGGGGAAGAGGAAATAGACTAGCAAACTTCTCTGAATACCTTTCAGCCTAGTATTGAACACAAAACAGCCACGGCATAATGGCATCATTCTTCCTGCCATCATTGTAGCAGTTTCCAAAAGAGACCATGGAGCAGATCCAATTCACATACTGTACTTTATACAGGACTCTACAAAAATACCAAGTAGCCTCTATATCTCGTTTTTAAAAGGTTGTAAATTTGTGTCCCCCACACTTGGATAGAAACCTTTTGAAAATGAAAGGAGAATAAATCAGCATAATCATGCCTGTGCTCAAGCACACCAACAATCCTTTGAGCCGTTTTCTGAAGTGATAAATTGATCCCATCTGCCCTTCCCTTATCTCTCTAAGGCACATTCTGACTGCCAGAGAGGACATTCACTGTTCAGTACCTGTCACTTTAGTCAACCAAAAAGTATAAGTGAAGTTGAGGGAGCATTAACATTGGGAGTGCAAAACAAAGCATACGGTATTTTCTAAGACAGAGAAAAACAGAAGACATAGCTACTGCTAACAATCTATAATACTTTTCATATTTACCATAATTCCCTACCCACCAAAAAACAATAATTTCTTCCTGCTAATAACTACATAAAACTGCATTTTCCCCTTGATCTTTAAGGAAATTTCATCCTGACATCAGCAAGATCCATATTCTAGCATGCAGACCAGAGGTTACAAGCATGAAATACGACTTCCTTCCGGTAAGTTTCATATCACGGGTTCTACAGCCCTTTATAGAATCATAGACTGCTTAAGGTTGGAAGGGACCTCTAGAGATCATCTAGTCCAGCCCCCCTGCACACGCAGGGT
>VZSV01000014.1:780679-801087 GCA_013398735.1 Nothocercus julius
AACAGGATCATTAATGACTTTTCACCTGCTGCCATTTAAGTGTAATAAACAGAAAGTGTTTGCTTTCTAACAGATGTTTTAAAAAAACACACATTCTTGTTTGCGAATGTGTGAAAATATAATGTTAGGTGCTTGTTTATGAACATCATTTCTTTTTCCCCTAGTAAGTTGTAGAGGCATAGATTTTAAGGTCAACAGAGGTCACCGAATCATCTAGGTGACGTTCTGGATGACAAAGAACATAAAACTTTCCTGAAATGTTTACTGCTTCAAGTCCAATAGCTACCTTCTTTTCATTTTGTTTTGGTAGAAGAATCATAATCTGTTGGTTTAAGAAGCGATGATTAGCAAGAATAAATAATATTTACCAAAAAAAAAAAAAAGGACATTTCAATTTGTTCAGATGGTCAATCATCCTTGCTTTTTAACTGTGTTTGTAGCTATTCTGGTTGGGACAAAGTGCAAATCTGTGTCCACACTGTTTACTTTTTGCATCAAATTTCTGCTCCTAGAATTGCCTCTCTGGAAGCACGAACCTCCCTGCACTGACGGCTGAGGAAAACGAGGCTTCTGACTTCTATCCTCCAAAATGCACATCAAGAAAGTGTCACAACTACCCTAAAATAAATCCATTTCTCTCCCATGATGAAAACTGGGTAAATAAAGCATTATGCCCCTGAATTTTGTAGGACCTTTATCTGTCAGATGAACGAAACCTTCATTCTCACACTTGAGATTATGATCACCTCACTCCTTTCTTATAAATTAGACAAGTACTTTTCACTGTAAGGCATATTTTTCAATATTTTGTTTAAATTTCTAATTCCTCTTTGATCTGTCTCCTATTACCTCTTATTCCTACCTCTCCTTACGCTACAAGCAGTAGAGTTGAACTATCCATACGTATTATTAAAATTAGGGGGCCATGGAATTCCAGTGGGTCATCAGCTGAGTCTACCCCTCCTGTCCTTCCTGGAGCCTCTAAGAATCTCTTACCAACCTATAGGAAGAATCATACAGTTACCTCCCTGCTTACCCTCTTCTCTGGCTCATTTATGAATGTATTAAATAGCAGTAGTCCTATCCCAGGTTCCTGCAGAAATTCATTTACTCTTATCCATTGTTTCCTATTTTTAACTAATAATTTGTGTGTGGAGCACACTTCTCTAAACTGCCAGGATCTTGAAAATGGAATGGATTTTTTTTTTCCATCTCTAAGAGGAGAACAAATTTTGCCTTGTGTATAGAATGGTCTCCTTGAGGGTGTGTAATTCCATAATTACACACCGTATTTACATAGAAAGAAGTTTACAATATGTAAAATTGTGACATTTGCACATGCAGAAAAGTAATAGTGAAAACTATTTCTTGTTTAAGGAAAGATAATTTATATCACTGTCATCTGCGGACCAAAACCTTGTAAATTCAGGTAGTGTAAAATACAGGACACAAATGGTTCTTGCTTCAAAAAAATGATGTAGGAATACAGAAGGTATAGACAAACAGGGGCGGGCATGGTATTTACCAGGGCACGAGAATTCTGTATATTTATAGATACGTTTTATACACATTCCTGAAATACTTTTCTTTAAGGTAGGGCTCTGCCATTATTGTGAATTATAAATGGAAGGAACTTACAGCAAGCTAACATGAAACCAAAATTACTTCTCTGCGGCTATTTTTGGTAGAAATTCAAGCAGCTCCGAAAGAACTTCCTGTTTAGTTTTATTTTTAAGAGTCACTTGGTGAATCTCAACATTAGTATTATAATGAATGTCTCTTTACATTTTCGTATGTTCTCTTAATGCCTAAAAAGAGCTGGTTTCAGAGATCTTCCTGAATTTTAAACATTTCTGACAGTTTTAAAGACCTCTGAGGTTTTTAAAATCTGTTTCCATATGGTCTCAGCACAGAGTGGCCTTCTTTGTCTCACAAAACCATATGTTGCCTTTTTGTTCATATGGAATTGCAGGAAATTTCTTAATTTACCTTAGAAAATTATTAACTAAAGCATAGTGTTCTCTAATCACTGCTTAACTAGTCAAATTTCCTCCATATTTCCAAATATATCTACAAAAATTTCTTTAAGGGACATGGTTCAAGTGGTCTGTTACGGAAATATTACCTACTGTAATGTTTTCACAGACTGGGAGAAGAGCTTCTATATTGTAACTGTTTTTTAATCCATATGTATAACTCACACAGAAATAAGAAAATCAACAAAAAAAAAAGTTTTTAAAAATGGTGAAACAATAGGAAAATGGTGAGAGAGAAGTGCCAGGTGCAAAAAGAAGGCACTAGCAAAGATTGCAAAGAACAAGAAGAGGAACTTTTGAAAGGATGTTAGCAGCAAAAGGAACACCAAGAAAGCTGCGTGCCCACCACTCAGCTGGATGCAGGACCTACTGGAAGAGGCCTCAATTCTTTTGTTGCATTGGTTTTTTTTACTGATAAGATACAAGGTCTCTAAGGTCCCTGAGGCGAGCAGCATCACCTGAGGGAGTGAAGCATTACCTGCAACAGAAGACAACAGACCAAAGAACCACTTAAGTATACTGGACAAACATGAATCCATGGGACCAGGTGGGATGCACCCAAATGATGAGGGACCTGGTCAATGCCCCTGTGAAGCCACACTTCACCATCTGCAAAATGTCATGGTGATCAAAGGAAGTTCCTCATGGATCACACATTGCTTCCATAAAGGCAAGGAGGAGGATCTGGGAAAACACAGGCTGCTGGTTCCTGCTTAGTAATTTCTTGTATGTGAGCCCTTCTCTACCTTCAACTATCCTTTTGCAGGTGCTATTTGCTCTTCGATTAGGGAAGATCAAGATTCACATAGTGGCATAATTATTTTCTCTGTTTTGTTTTTTATTCCTTTATTAATAATTCTTGCTATTCACTCTGCCTTTTTTACCTCTCCTGAGCAGCTGACAGCAGTTGCGGGCACTTAGTGGTCCTCCGATTATGAGCCATCGTAGCCAGCCATTACACTCTGGTCTTACTCGCTTTTCTGGAGGAAGTGAAACTTTTCTGACTGCTCTTTTCTGAAATGTCACAATCTCATTTGAACCTTCTTTACAACCATGAATAGGCTCTCAGCCTGATGTTTTAGAAACAGCTCTTCTCTACTGCATCCTGCAGTACATGTCCCTTCCTGTGCTCATGGAGCAAAGTCTTATTCTTTTTGGGAAAGAGACCAGAAGAGGGAGCACATCTTGCCAGAGAAATTTTCTTGGGAGAATTAAGTCTGTCAGAATATATATCATCATGATCTTTAAGCAACTCCTGGATATGAGAAGAGAGTGAGAATGGGTCAGAATACCTGAAAGTATTATTTTTATTAGTAGTTGTCAGGAATAGCTCTAGGGATGAAAACTTTATATATTGAACTGTGTCTTGTGTTTTGGAGTTAAGAGGTAAAACCAGAACAGAAATCTGCACAATTTCTACAAAAAGTATTTTGCCTATGGAAGAATAGAAGATTACTAATAGAAATATTCTGAATCCATAAATGTTTTCTCTTACAATAAAGACTTTAAGTAGAAAAATCTAGGGAATCAGTAAAAGTTATTGAAGTAGGAAAAAAATAGGAATAAAACTGTACAAAGGCTTTTAGACTACGGACTCATGAAAATATAGAGAAGCTTATATGCATTACACTGCATGAGCATAAATGGGGAAAATTATGTATTCTTCTGACTGGCCAGCCCCATTAGAGACATACCCTAGAAGCCTTGGAACCTTCCTTTTTTTCACAGCAGAAATGGTCAGAGGAGTTACAATGTTTTTAGGATCCAGCTTGCTATACGTGGCTGAGGGATAGCCTTGTAACAGTCTTCATATTATACGATCTAGCTAATTTAACTTTTTCCTGCATTATACACAGTGCTAGTGTTAACATGGTGGGCTATTAATATTGTTTAATGTTAGGTTTCCTTTCAGATAATATTTCCTTTTTTTTTTTTGACTTTTACTCTCACCTCAGTCTCTATATCTAAGTACCTCAAAATCCATGAGAGAAAATACCTCAGACATTATTTATTGTGTAACAAAACCTTTCTTCTTGAAGACTGACATTTAAATTTTTATTTTTATTATATGAAGATCTCTTACAGGTAATTGCTGTGTATTTTGTGGATTTGCTTCTATTTCAGAACAAGGTCAAAAGATTTCTATAAAATACTGCTGTAAGATTAATCTATGATATGCTCTTGAGATCTAGGCAGCTCATTCTCTCTTACCTGATAACAAGAACTTATTTTAACTTATTATCGAATGCTGAGATATAAATGGTAAAGAATTCACTGTAGGCTCTATCATTGCTTCTGTCTAAATCTATCGTGTGGAATTTTGCAAAATCCTGAGTATCGTTTCTTATTGACTTGCTGGTGTTTGAACATTGAGTAGCAGACTCTAGAACAGAATAGAATCTATCAACATAAAAAAAAAAAATCATTCATTTCAGATAGGCCAATCCTGAGTAATACAAGAATTCTGATTACCACCTAAAAACACCTAAGAGTAGACAAGTTTCTATGTTAGTTGGATTTTTTTTTTAATATATATCTTGAGAACACAAGCGCTGAGTATGGCAGAACACTAAAGCACGTGCTTGAAGTTAAGTTTTTAAGGAACCGAGACTGTACCACATACTTCTCAACTCTGTTTTGGCAGATTAATCTGTCATGGTATTCCAGGTATACTTCATGTGAAATTGTTCTTTCATAGTTGTTAAGGAAGACATATTACTCTATTATTTAAAATTACTTCCTAATATGCTCCAATTTCCCAAATATAATTGCCTCATTTTAGACTGTTTTGAAGTTTTTTAAACCCAACTTGCAGAAATTCTTTTATTTTAGAAACATGAAAATTGTGTGCCAGGCAAACTTTTGAAAACTTGTCGTCTTAACTGATAGTAATAGCAAATACATTACTCTCAGCTTTTTGCAAAATACCCTGTAAACAGGTGCTCAGTAATTGCTGTTTATTGTAATCCTCTTAGCTTTTTCTTTTCTTTTAGAGTTATGCAAATAAACTCTGTCCTCCCTTTTCAGTAGAAAGCCATTGTGTGCCTCAAAAGTGAAACAGATAAAGAAAATACCGTCAAAAGAAAACAGTATAATGAAAACTGGCTACAATAGCAATTCAAGACTCAGTGACCTGTAACACTACGAAAATCAATCTGTTAAACAACTGAAAATAAACTTTTAAAACTCTGTTGTAAAATAGAGTTTTTTTGCTATTAGGATAGCAAAATTAGGACCAAAATTATCTCCCAGGTATTGAAAAGATGAAAATGGTTTTCTCCTGCCTGATTGCATTGTCTTTTGTGAAAATGTTAGCATTCCTGTTTATGTGAACTTCTTAGCATCTATAAAAAGAAGCATCTGCAGTTTCCCCACTTTTCTATTGAAAAGTCATTTTAGCGGTATATTTGGGGAGTATAGAAATGCAGGTGTCCAAAATCAGTTGCTTCATTTATTTTTTTATTATTTTGCTTTTTTTTTTTTTTTTTGCATTTTTTTTGCTTGTTTCTCATACTAATTTATTCTCTAGTTAAATACGTCCTGCAGAAAGACAAAAATTTTTAAAACGTATTTAAAATTATGACAGCTGATTAATACTCCCAGTTTCAGGATGGCAAGTTTTACATGAAGGCAAATTGCAGTGGAGAAAATAATACACATCTTTCACACATTTAACATAATGGCCTTGGAATAACCTTAGCTTTACGCAGCAAAGTTGCATATGATTCTTATAAAGACTAACATCCAGTCGTAATTTGGTCTAAGTTGAAATGTGACTAATCACCATTTAAAATGCTAGCCTTTTGCTTTTAAATATTGGTCTGTACTGCTTCTTCTGAGAGAATATTTTGTATTTGAAACACTCATGGATTTTTGGAGAAAAGAAGAAAAGTGATTTCATGACATATTTAATCCCATAAAATTTTACTGACTCACATATTTCAAGTACACTTTTAAAATTAGCAAAGTAATCACTTGCCATTTCTTAGGATTTGCAACTGTGCCATTGCAAGAGTATTAGTTTAACTAAATCTTCATCAGAAGTTCACAAGCGCATATGAAAATATTACCTTCAATATGATTCCCCCTAAAATGAAATCCAAGAAATAATTCCACAGTTTCATTTTGTATAAGGATTAAATTAGCATTGAAATGTATATTAATCTTATCTAAGCATTAAACTATTATCTGACTTCATATTTGTTTTTTCTTCAGCGAAGAGAGTGATTATGGTCTAACTTGCTTTGTCAGCATCAGTAATAGAATTCTTTATTACTGCTTTTTTTTTCCCCAGTTCTTTCAGGATCTCAGCTGCTTAGAATTAAATACCTCTAGTTTGTATATATTTAAGTGGTGTGTTTTCTTCAGTCCTGGTAGTTCTGGAATCCATTAATGACCATTAGTAACCTACTGGGTTGCTGATAAAGGGAATGTGGCGTTCATGAAAGCCAGAGCCTCTCGCTAAGTCTTCATTTAATACTCAAATAGAATCATAGAATCATAGAGTGCTTAAGGTTGGAAGGGACCTCTAGAGATCATCTAGCCCAACCCCCCTGCACACGCAGGGTCACCTACAGCAGGTGGCTCAGGACTGCGGCCAAGCGGGTTTGGAAGATCTCCAGAGAAGGAGACTCCACAGCCTCCCTGGGCAGCCTGTGCCAGGGCTCTGCCACCCTCACTGGCAAGAAATTTTTCCTAAAGTTCCTGTGGAACTTCTGGTGCTTCAGTTTGTGACCGTTTCCTCTAGTCCTATCAGTGGCCACCACTGAGAAGAGGCCGCCCCATCCTCCTCACTGCCTCCCTTGAGGTACTTAGAGACACTGCTCAGGTCTCCTCTCAGCCTTCTCTTCTCCAGGCTGAACAGGCCCAGCTCTCTCAGCCTTTCCTCACAGGGCAGACGTTCCAGGCCCCTGATCATCCTCGTAGCCCTATAGAATCATGCTTCATCAATGAAGCAAGAAGGTAGGTGATTACAAACTGAACAGAGTGAACTCTGAAATTATGAATTGCTGGGGTTTTTTTGTAGACAGAGGATAATCTGTCTACACTGATTGTAGTGCAGTAGAGTTGTTAGTGTTCTTCTCCAATTTTTCTTATCTTTATTATTAGCAGGATGTTTTTTCATGACATGATCTTATTTTTGTTTCTCTTATGTTTTGAGCCATCTATAAATCATATTTTAATTGGTTAGCATTTAGAGTCAAGAACATGTGTTCTAAAATAAGAAAATATCACTGTGATACAATAGAATATACTTAAGGCATTTAGTCAATAAGACAAATAGCATCACTAATTACATCACAATTAACCCCACTTAATTTACAGGATTGATTTTAGTTTCATTATCTTATGTTTGCCTTAAGCTGCCTAATCTTATAGGGGTCTAAGATATAGGTCTGATAAGATATGTGTTTAAGTTAGAGGACTTATTAATACTTAAACCAAGAAAATATTCATTCAGCAAGTTATGCTGAAGGCAAATATGTTTAAGCTTCATTACTTCACTCTCCACTTACCTGCATTTGCATTTCTAGATTACTTAAAAACAATAATGCTTCCATGTAAGTACAAAGTATTTTGAAGTTTACCTATATACTCTGACTCTTAAAAAAAAAAAAAAAAACAACAACTTGTCACTAAAGAAAACAAGTGTGCCAGCTTTGAGAAACAGAGTCTTTGCTGAAGGTTGGATGGAAAGGCCAGAAGGGAGAGAAAGTAGGAGCTTTCTCATTCTTTAGTCAAATATCTGTAGTGCCTGATCTTTGACCAAGAAACTCCATATTGGAGGCTGGCAGATGTTTGAAGCAGAGAAAGGGTAAGAAGTCTAACACATTTCCCGTGAATTGCTCAGGTCTCATTTCTCTGATACGTGCAATGTAGAATCTTCCAGGAACATATAGCCTAAAGTTTTGATATAAATAGCAAAGCAGAAATAAAGTTTAAAAACTCAAATTGAATCTCTGACCTGTGAAACTAAGACATGCAAACTAAGCGTCATCTTCTAAAACTTAAAATGTGTATTGAAACATTTTCTTGATACTGTTAAAATATCTTATTTGACAAAAATTTCCTTTTATACTCTTGCATCTTTGCAAATCTTGGTTGCACAAATGTAGTGAGAATTACCTCAGACTTTGGATTCCTCTTTTGAAACATTTTATAGAAAAAAATAAAGAAGTTTTCTTCCCACTTTTTTTCTTTCCCAAAAAAAGAAGTTTTTCTTCTTTCCACTGCTAAGACTTATTATTCCTAGGAAAGGAATTTCCTAGAAATAACTAGGAAATACAATTCAGGCGTTTCTACTTTAGAATGAGGAAGGATGCCAACCAAGCCAAACCAAATAATGAAATGGGAATGGAGATAAGAGAAAGATGGAAATCCTGGAAAGCCAAGAATAGGAATTTTGGAGCAGAGTTCGAGTGGTATAGGACTTTTTGATGTTAAATTGTAATTATCAAAGATTAACTGCCAACCTTTTATTTCTATAGGAGATTTATGGAGACTCATCTAAGAACAATTCCAAGTGAAGCTTTTTCCAATCTCCCCAACATCTCTAGGATGTAAGTTCTGTTTCTGACATTATTGTTTTAGTAGTTGTTAGTTAGTTGTTAGTAGTTAGTAAGTAGCTGCAGGGTGCCAGAGGGACTTATCAGTCACTTTTGTATTTAAACATGGGCACAGATACACTAATACACAAATGCACAGTGAGCAGTCTCTACATATTAGCCTCACACAGGCATTTTTTTCCCATTGTAAGCGCCTGCCTTCTCGTGCACTTGTATTGGTTGTTAATGTCACCAGACTCGTCCCAAGTTTGTTTCTTCTTGTGGCTGGCACATAATCTAGCACCTTGTTCATGGCTAATTGGCACGGGCAACTTCTCTGTCACCTCCTAGTTCACTCCCTAGAACTACAGAATCATTTGGAGAGCCCACATTTCCTCTTTTGTTGTTTATTTTATAAAGCCTGCGAAAAATAATTAGGGGCCTAAGTTTGGGCAATATCAATGCCTTTCTGAGTTTTACTCATCACATGACTACTGTTACATATCATGAGGTTCTAGCTTTTTGTTACAGAGCGTGCATTAAGCAAGAACCATTACCTGTATTTTAACTAAAGCTGTGTGTGTCCTGGTGTCTATAACGTACTGCATATCTGAACTTGCACTCACAGCCTGTAACTTCTATCAGTAGTGAAAATACTAGTTATTCCTTGCTTGATAAATGTTCTGAAGCTTCAGTGCGATAACAGTGTGCTTATTGATCCAAGTGCAGAGTTTTCTTTTGCTATGTAGTTTCTACTATATAATTTTCACAAGTAAAACTTTCTTATCTGTACTGAATATAAAATTTAGACGGCTTATGAACCTTGTGTAAACCAAAATTGTAGAGCTACTGTTTCTTTTGAACTAATACATATCTATGTACTCTTGCTAGCCAGAATAGGGGTTGTTTCCCTTTGCTGCTTTGTCACAGGAATGAAATAAAAAGAAATTCAATGACATGCTCAAGTGCAAAGTTAATTCCTGCCAGAAATGCAGTGGTACACCCAGGTGCATATGCTTCATTTTGATGATATGACCATTAAAAAAAATGTTTTATAAGGTATTCAGATGCAATAGGAATTTCTATTTTACAGCCTTAATGTTGAGAATACATCAAATCTTGGAAGACATGCTTTGTTTGGTATTTCCATCCCATATTGATTTAGTACAGGCTCAGCATAGGGTATTTTTAAAGTCCTTAAGAATAGGGAACTTTTTCCCTGGTCTCAGAGGGACCACAGAGGACCTTGGTGATGCTCTGCAGTCACCTCACTGATACGGGAGCTGTAGTTCTCCAACAGTTTTCCCCACAGCTGCTTCATGTAAGGGAGCATCCCAGCAGGAGAAGAAAGATAAACGAGGGCAGAGAGGGGCCTTGTGGCCACTGCCACATGTCGCTGTCTTTTAAATCCTGTTTTCTCAGGCTTTTCCATGAACGTGTAAGAAGGATTAAAGAGTTATCTGCAAACTGTCTTTCTTCAAATTCTGTTGCATTTTTGGATTTTAAGTTATGATTGTCCTCGCAATGTATGTCAGGAGTCTTGTACTCCAAATGCAGCTGCTGCAGGGAGAAGTGCTGAAGTTGCCAGCCGGCTCCTTTCAGTCACAGGGCAAAAAGAGAAAAAGGAATTCCTAGCCCTAGCTGCTTGGCATGATCTGTGATGTTTGCTTATTTTTCTGGTTTTTATTTCGCTTACTGTCAAGCTGGTGTATACATAAGCCGTTTGTTACATTGAACAAGTTTTTTTAAAATGTTTTATTGATGCAACCTATCCTTCATATATGTTAAAATGTAAAATAGAATAATTACTTTTTTTTCTGCTAAGACAGGAACTCCAATTTCATTGGAAGCAAACATTCACTGCTTAAAGGAAATCAAACAATCTTACACAAACAATACTCAGGTGCAGAGTTACAGACTGGAAATATATTCTCTATCCCTCTTTTAGATTTTTCCTTTCTTTTGCAAGAAAAGAGGAGTTTTCTTAAAGTAATGGTAATATGGAATGGGAATCTGCTCATCATACAGTCTCTGCTAGTTTATTTTTTTCCCATATCTGTTCAAACACTGTTCAATACATTTACGAAAAGTTCACCTGATGTTAGAAAAGTTACAATTATTACAGCTAACATGCTTTTAGCTCCAGTACAGGGAGGAATTAAACTGCCTGAGAACAGATGGTGGCATAGTCATCCACTGGTGGTTCAAGTGCACCCTGGACACAAAGTATTGCTTCTAACTTGTTAAAATGTTTTAAGCATTATTTAAATAAGCTTTGCCATTGAAAGATGTCTTCTGTGGAATTTTTAAAAAGATTTTAAAATCTAATATATAATTTATTGCATTAAAAATAACCTATCAGGGAAAAGATCATATTTTATTAACTACTTCTAATACTATATTTTTAATATTATGTTTGGAAGAAAATTCAAGGAATGTTATATATCTTTTCTATTTTGTATATAGAATAAGATCCATATTAGAGCAGATATGTTAATATCTGATTCTATGTCTTTGCAGGTCTGTTTAAAGGGGAGAAAAGGCATATTTTGTATTTATATACACATATATGTGAGTGTGTGTGAAATATTCCACTTATTATACTTTATTCAATTCTGACATCTTTAATTAGTTGCACTGCAACTTTATTCAAATATTTTTATAAAGTAGTTCCAGTCTTATTATATCTCTAATGATGAAGAGACGGTAGAGCTATTTTCCCATCTAATTCAGTAGCTCTGTAACAGTATAAACGCTCCTCAGTATAAGCTGAATATAGATAAATATTTATTAAGCTCATTGTTCGCATCTTAATAGTCACATTTCTCTATATATCCTTTAATATTTGCTATACGACTAAATTGTCTCTCTCTAAATTCATGTTAGAGTTTTTTTTTTTTTCTTGACAATATCAAAACGTCAATTGCCCTGGTGATCTGCTTCTCTTCAATGAGCTTGTGGCAAGTGTGCAGTGATGGCCTGTGGCTGACTTTCTTTCCTTCCTTCTCTTTTTTTTTTTTTTTATTCTTGTATACTGAAAAATATACGCTTTTTAACTTTTAACAGTTACGCTTTTAACTGAGAGGTATGTGTTCTCAAAGAAGTCCAGAGTTATCTTAGGTGACAAAAGGCAAAAGAAATACAGCTCCAGTAAAGCTTTCTGAAGTCAGGAAGTACACATCTGAGGCTAAGTGGCATTAGTGTGTCCTCTTGACACAGCTGCCTCCTGTAGCAGGCTGTGCATCTCAGCCATCAGCACCGACCACAGTCCTACAGAAAGTTCCTTCCTCAGGCACCTCCAGCACCAGCCACCTTGTTAGGAGGGTGAGAAAAAGAATGAGGAGAAAAATAAAGTTACATGATGGGCACTAGCTATGGTTTGCTGTGATTTCTGATGTATTTCTTTTCCTGTTTTCTGGTGTTTAGTTATATCTCTATAGATGAAACACTCCAGAGTCTGGAGGCCCATTCCTTCAACAGCTTAAGTCAAGTCACTCATATGTAAGTATTGTGCTTAAATATATGTAAATAAATGAATACTCTGAAATTAGAGGATGTGCAGAGTAACATACCTGTGGATGTTTGAGTTGTCATGCTTTCCTGTAGATAAATATTCCTTTTCATATTTCCTTTCTCATCCATAATGTGGAGGCAGTCTCTCTTTTTCTTGTGTTTTCTTTCCTACATCTTTTCAGTTCCTTTGCTTTTCTGTATCCTCCTGTAGAAGCCTAGGAAAATGTAGGGAAAAAATCAGGGGGACTGAATTATGAGTTCTGACTAGATGACAAGCCTAAATAATCTGCCATCTAAGAATTGTTTCTCTCAATATACTGAAGGTAAGTGAAAATAGTAGAGCATTATAATTAAAATTGGAAGACCAAAAGACAGAGCAAAATGTTTGTTAGCAGAGCTAGTTTTCAAAACAAAATGGCAAAATGTGTCAAATCTTGAAATTAGTCTTTTACAATTCTATGAAATCTAACAGGAGCACATACAAAATATCCCTAATTAGGGGATTCAACAGAAATAGTTCAGAAACAATTTCTTGTTTTGCAAAGATTCCATGGGAGAGCATTGCCAGTCTTCAAAGGTCCACGAAGCCTAATCTGAGAGATATCTGTACCCCAAAATAAAATTTGACGTGGGCAGATACATCTTTTAAACACATAAAGTATTGATGTAAGGTGTGAAAGCTCTAATCCATTTCTCACATTTGTTTGTATTTGTGTTTGACAAAACTAATAATAACCTTAAATGAAACCAGGAAGACTCATGTTAGACACTAGAAATAGCTTTCTTATGGGTGGCCTAATAAACACTAGAATTTTTTCCTAGGGAGGTTGTCTCTATATTACTGAAGGATTTTAAGGCTATGCAATCAGAAACTCCACGGGTTTATTTAACCCTCACTCACCTTGCACAGCAAGGCTTTCAAGTGAGAACTGTCTATCTTTGGTTAGAACACAGCTCCTTCTCTTGTAGATGGTTTCTCCAGGCCTGTCTTTCCTATGGTCTCTCTTGCTGCTTCACAGTTGTTGTGTCTTCAGGTTTTCTTGTTTAACATAAATGAATGCTTATTGAAATGCTTACTGGCAGCACTTTCTGTGAGCGAAGGATGAAGCAGTTGGCAGTGTGCAACATGTGTGGTATTTGAGTTGTGGTTAGCCTTTTCAGAAATTCAAGATGATAAAATGCTATTGGGGTCATCTCATTTCATTGCAGGATGGTCCCATGCAATACACTGTTTAGTATCTTCCCCTTTTTAAATTATGAAAAATCTAGAGGTTTTCTTGGAAAAGGAATTAGCTGGCTAGGTAGCTGTCTATTGTTTCTGTATTTGATTCAAAGTGAGATTTTTCTAATCCATTCATCAAGATCCTCATTCTCAACAGAAAAATTACCTCCCTCAAGGGTAACGTAATGCAACTGCTCCCCTAAGAGACTCCTGCATTTTTAAAGGTGTGACTATTCTAAGTGATTAATCAGAGTTATGGTATTCGTAGTGTCTCTCAAGATGGGCGAAGGTTGCTCTAGAAAACGTCTACTCTTCTTCAAAACTGTTCAGTTTAGAGTGTCCTGCTGAGTAGCAGCAGGGCATCGAATGCAGCCCTGCACAGCCAGGCTTCCAGGGCCCTCCTGAAAGCTCTCAGGGCTGTCCAGCATGCTCTCTGAGCCATAATTGTCACTTTTCACTCATTCTTGTAAAGTGCAACAGAGCTTTGCCTAGTTTGCGCTACTACTTACTACCCAAAGGCTTGAAGAAGAATCGTAGTTGGAAGTGTTTTTGCCAATTCTCTGCCAGGCTCTAACCAAGCACAAAGCATGTTAATATTCCTGGCTGGGGGGGGACCTAGAAAAACAACATATAATTGTTTTCTGTGCAAGAACTAAAAATACCACTCAGGACAAGACACCACAACTCCTTACTCAGAAAAGCTATAGTCAAAAAACACCCTTTTAAGAATAGCCTGCAAAAAAAAGGGTTTTCTCTATCACTCTAAAGTTCTTACCCTGTTTTATAAATCTCCTTGGAGGTAAGTCACACATATTTGATCATTGCTATCTGGACATCTGGAGAAATAGGCAGTTTCATATAACCTGTAACAGAAAACTATTTACAGATTCAACCATTTTTCTGAATTGCTTTCATAAATCTAAACTGTTAGCACTAATAGTTGTTGACATCAATTTACTTTCCAAACAAGATTATTCAGGGATAAATGCATCTGTTATGCTATGCATTTGTTTGATGTTCTCCACTTACATAATATTTTCAGAGTATTATTGCTAAAATAATACTGGATGAAAATTGCCATAGGGTATGCTAAAGGAAGTTGAAGTTACTAAAGTTTTGAAAAGAAGCCATTTTATAGAGTTGAGTTTTCACAGGCTTGGATTTTCATGAACTTTTCATAGACTGTAGTTTTATGTAAATAATCTTTTGCCCTTATTTAAAATTATACACAGAGCTTCATTTTGAAAACATTTGTTTTTTCTAGAGAACTTATAAGAAAATTTAGTGTTTATGGAAGGGAAGAACTAATTGCTTTGGCTCAAATCAAATGTCATGTGAGTAGGCATCCTGCGTTCATCATCTTTCACGCCTGCCAAGGCCGTTAGCGTGCTTCAGCTTTGATCTTCAGCACACCATTTGCTGGGGGCAAATGTGCTCTGTGCTGCTAACGTGCCTCAGTCTTGACTTGCTGAGTTAACTCCAGACTTCAGCTCCATGGGTGCAGCTTGTCCTTGTTCCACCAAGAGCTCTGTTTGAGCACGCATCTTATTTTTATAACTCTCCAAGTGTTGAACAGCTTTGGCAAATTAATATATTCATCATCTGTTGTATTTTAATGGGCCACATCTCATTTCAGTTTTGATTAGTGGGAAAATTTGCACTCTAGTATGATGCAAATTGGGGCCAAAACTTTGTATTGATTTTAAGTCAAATTGGCTTCAGAGTGGCTTCTTGTTCCTCATTTTTATTATTGCTGCTTTTTATTACACCTGTTAGTCAAATACAACAGGTCTGCAAATTCGGCACAGTCTTTCTCATACAGTAGCATAAATTTTTTTTTTTCTAGATACGGTCACGAAAGTGTCTGATCCTCAAGCAGACACTGTGTTGCCTCTGTGTTTACTAGTTATCTTACCAGAGGAGATGTTGCTTGGCTGCATTAGACTGAAGAGGTTTTGTAAACAGGTCTTTGTTTCTCAGGAAAGCATTCCTCTGTAAGGAACCTCAGAAAAGAAATCACTTTTTTCCCCTCTTTCAGTGTGTCTTTGCTCCTTCTCCTCTGATGCCTCCCTCATTTCCCTTCACTCTCTTCTCCTCACTCCAAAAGATCTCTGGATTTCAGCCATCTGGAAAGCCATGCGAGTGCTTGGGAATAGGGCCAGCGGTTACTGTTCAAGAGCTTGTTCTTGCATAGGCGACGTTGCTTGGAGAGCTGGTGGGGACTGCTCCCCTCTCCCCATGATCTTGCCCTGCTCCTGCCTCGGACACCTCCTGGAGCCAGCTGCAGGACAGGCTGCAAAAACAAGAGGGGTTACATGGAAATATTTGAGAAGCAGCTGGAGAGAGCAAATGAATAGGCTAGCTGGCCCTCCTAGGACCTGAGTGAAAGGGGTCCATGGGACTGCTACATACTGGCAGTGCATTTCAGGGCAATGGGGAAAGTGGAGGGCAGAAAAACCTTGCTGGAAACCAAAGTTTGGAGGTGAGTATTAGTGTGACTTCAGCCAGAGCCAGTTTTCTGTCACTAGAGATGCAAGGGCTTGACAGGTGCATGTGGGGTGAAATAATATGGTACTAAGTGGAACCACAGGGGTGGAGTATAATGAGGAAGTATATGCATAAATGAGAGGGGCCAGGAGAGCTGTATGCAAAGTAAATCCAAGAAGGTAGAGAGGAATCCTAAGGCGTTAGCAGGAGGAAAAAAAAAAAAAGAATTAGTTTAAAACATTTCTGAACTGCTGACCAAGATATGCTTAGTATTCGTAAGTATCTCAGCATGACATGGTTAAACTGGGACTCTGCAGTTGGATTCGCAAGAGCACATTCTGCAAGAGTGTAATATCAAGAGTATGTCAATATTGCAAGTTAAATATCAAAAACTTCTCCAAGAAATAAATTTTAGAATTCATCCAAATACGTGGTTGCTTTTTTTTTTTTTTAATGTTGCTAAATTCAAACAAAATATGAAGTAGATAACAAATCTTTCTAGAATTCACTAGCCAAATGAATGGTTTCTTCAGTTCATACATTAGAGTAGTACTGGAGTAAGTATTATTATTAATTTCCTTTTTAGACTCAATTTTACTTGGGACTAAGTATTTGCCTCTGTCACTGAATGTAATAAGTGTATTATTTATACACTTGGAAGATCTTGCATAGGACTTTGAGTGTATTGCCAAGAGATAGTCTCTGCACATTTGTTCTTGACAATTTTTTTAAGTATTTTCTTCAAA
Source organism: Nothocercus julius (assembly GCA_013398735.1). NCBI lineage: Eukaryota > Metazoa > Chordata > Aves > Tinamiformes > Tinamidae > Nothocercus > Nothocercus julius. The sequence continues at coordinate 797,229 of VZSV01000014.1, forward strand.
AGGCAAAACAGACATGCTATTCATGGACAGTACGATGACAGTATGATTGTAAGCCTATTACATTTTTGCTTATTAGCCTTGAAAATATTCAAGGAATAATTCTGTTATCCTATGGAGAGCAGAAGGAAGCATCCTTCTTTCTTATTAGCAATTTCAGATAGGATTGCAAAGTAAAATATTTCTTTTTCAGTACATCTTTTGCTGATCTGCATAAATGATCAAAAAGGAAGCCTTATCAATAAAAGCCTATTACACTTTTTAGTTTTTTGTGTGTCTCAGAAGTACTCAGACTTGTAAGAGTGCTGTTGAATGGAGAATTTAAACATGGAATGCTAAGATTAGGTTATATTTATAGAGTTTAAAAAACACTTCAGAAATCATTTAGAATCAACTCACAAGAATTTACATTCCTAGGAACTAGCCTAGTAGACATTAAGTATATTATTTGACTATGTTTGCTAAAACTACTATTTTTCCCAGAGTGACTTTTCAGAAGAACCTTTAGTTCCCAATCAGCGGATTTCAATCTTTTCAATTCACTAGTTCAGAAAAACTTATTTTTAAAAATTAAAACAATCATCTACTAATAACTTGCTCACTTCTCTTAGTTTCTTGGCTCCTTTAGAAGTAGTCCTTAAACCACAAACTGCTTTTGTTTACAATTTGAAAATCACTGTCATCTAACATATAGGCACTTCTGAGTGTGCTACTTTTAACTGGTTATTGCAGAACAAATGATAAAATTTAACTTGAATATTGCTGTCCTGTGAGTGGTAAGATTAGAACTATTCAAGAAACATTCCTCTTGTTGAGCTTCCTCCATATACAACAATATTGGTATGAAAGGAGAGACTGCATATTTGGCCAGTCAAGAGCAAGAAGTTCATTTGACTAGATTAGCAGGAGAAAAAAAAAAAAAAAAAAAAACCTTTTTTTTTCCTGATTTTTTTACTTAACCATAACATGTCTCTTTGGTTGAATGGACTTTTATCTTTTTACACCACTCTCCTTTTCTTTCTTATCTATTGACTGGAGATTTTAGGGGACTGATTGTCTTCTGTTGATTTATGTAGCATCTACCACCATGGGGCCCTTCTCTCCTTTTGGGCTTATAGAGTCCCCTATAAAACAAATTATGGAATGAAGTGTAAATATAATTACACTATATATCAGCGCATGCCTTTTTCCCAACCCCACCATTACAAATTCAAGGAAATGGAACAGTAGGGAAATAAACGCCATTGTTCAGCGCATCTATTGATTTCCTTACTCACATTCCCTAAGCTTTTCTCTGGTTACTGTGCTGTCTCATCTGGCAGTTTTACATCTTTCATTCCCAGATTAATTAGTTTTTCATTTGCCTTTGTCAAACTGTGCTTGCCCTCTCTTGGCCCAGTTCGTTAATAGATCAAAAATCAATTTGATTTTTGAATTGAATCTCATTGCACTATTCTGTACTTCTGAATTTAGTACCATCTGCAGGCTTTGAATTCTTGCTTACAATACCCTCATCCAAATCATTTATGCAGATTATTATGACTAGCAACAAGCCAAAACTTGATGACTCTATGGCACTTCAAAACATGATCCATTTCCAGACTGAGGGATGAACTAATCATAGTGTTTCCCTGAAATACTTTTGGTTCACCGCAAAAAAAATATGTAGCCAAGGAGCTCAAGTCCACTGTTTTAAATGTAGGCATTTAAAACACATCAGTTAAAGCTTATGAAACAAACTCCACTGTTGGCAATATGATTGCCACATGTCTAATAAAATTATTTGAGAAGCAAGAGACTGACACTGAGAAAATCTTTTAAATAGAGAAATAGCACTGTTAAAGTAGTTAACAGGCATGAAGAATAAATTATATCTGTTTAATATGCAAATTACAGATAAACCCTTGACTCCCTGCAGTGTCTGAGAAAACAGTAGAAACCAAAGAGTGGGAAGATGGAGCAGAACTGTCAGTATAGCAGAGGCCAAAGGCTTTGTAACCCTATCCACGTATTTACTTAACTGTCTTATGCCTCTTCTCCCACTTTTAGTTCTCAGATAGCTTGGCTGGGTTGATATTGTCCCATAGGTATGATCTCAGTGACAATTCAAGCGGCCAGTTTCCTGGCCGAGCTGTATTGCCTAGGCTGCGCACCGCCCATGGGGGGTTCGACAGTGTTAAGGGATGGCAACAGGAAATCGATGTCACAAGTATGAAACACAATTGCTTGATTGTGGTTTAATCTCTTTAGAAACACTGGCCTATGGGTCAGTGATAACCTTTATGATTATCATCACGGGCCCCCTGAACCTAGGCCCTGCGGGCAGCAGGAGGCTGCCAGGGCATCCTGCGCTCTGTGAACCCCCAGCGCTCTCCTGAACTCTCACTCAGCAAGTCCCGCAGGTTAAATGGGCTGATACGGGGTCTTGGAGACCCCTAAAATGCTTACAGCAAAGATATGCTCACCAGTTCCTAAACTACTGTGCCATATACTGAAGGATGTTTGGTGTACCCAGCTCCAGAGGGCAGGGGAGATCCCCTTGTAGAGCAACATGAGAGCCTAGAAAACGGGAAGGCTGTTGCTCCAAACTTCATTCTAGGTCTTGACGAAAACAGCCCTCAAGGCAAATTTCTTCAAATATGAAGAGTTTCCACTATTTCTGAGATAAATCCTTTTCCTAAACAAGGAGACATAACATTTTTTCCTCACACTGAAGAAAGGTTCTGTGCTTTTTTCTTGACAGTGGCTCCTAATTTAATCAGAGTTGATTTAAGCAGAGATTCACATATTAAATTTATCACCTTACACAAACAGATTTCCATCTGCTAGCACTCCATAGTACAGAGAAGATACATCTCTGTACATACAATTACAGCAATTGTTATTATTAGCTCACCTGGATTGCTTTTTTAAAGCTGCTGTATATTTGTTTTGTATCGCATGGTGAAAAACTCTAAAAGCTACTTGCCTCACAGCCACAAAGTTAAAAACAAAAGGAGCCATTAATATCTTTCCCTTCTTTAGGTCCTGCGTTTGGCCCTGCCTATTTTGACGCTTCTATTCAGATTTCAAGGCAGCAGGAGAATCTTGATGGGACGATTTTAATCTGAATCCACCACCTCACCTTGTGCCTCACTTTTTAATAAAAATTATTCTTTTACCCAATGTCGGATCAAGTTATGAAATCGTGTCAATTTTTTATTACTTTCAAAGTCAAAATTCCTACAGAAGTAAACAGCATGTGGCCTTTAATGAAAATCATGCGTACCCCTCAGTCTTTGGCCACTCCTGATGATTATCTTGCTTTTGAAATAGCACCTTGACAGATTTATGACAGTCAGAATGCAAAAGTTATTTTAAGACTGAACTTCCTTTCAGAACAAAGACAGAAACCATATTCTTTGCACTGAATGGTCAAGGAGATTTCTGGCACTTATTTTGGACTAAATTATTTGAGCCACTTAATTATCTCAAGGAAAACTAATGCATTTATCTCCATGTAGGTCTCTCAGTCTTTTCACTGTCCCCAGCATAGTTCTTCGGTTTATTTTTGGCAGCTTTTTTTCAAATAAAGACACAATGGCCTCTGTACTTGGAATCACATTTAAAAACTGTGGAATGCAAAAAGGTTACATACACGCTGGTTTTATTTTTCTTCAGACTTTGTTAATTTCACTGTGATAGTATGCCAGGTGAACTCGGAGCAGGACTTCTTCTTGACAGTACTCCTTTTCTATATTTTGCATTTTTCAAGAAAGTAAAGGTGTTAATATAGCTTTGATTCCTTTTTTTTTTTTTTTTAAGTTTAGTTTTCTTAGTTTAGAGATTTGAAATATGCTGGGAGAATAGGAAAAGATAAGTA
>VZSV01000014.1:801882-825132 GCA_013398735.1 Nothocercus julius
TTGCAATACCATTGTCCCCCCACCCCACCTTTCACTCCAGCTTTTGTGAAGGGTGCTACTATATTGGGTATATTGTGGAGGGTGCTGAGACATTGTTTCATCTGGATGGACATTACTGTGAACATAACACAGTAAAGAGCCCAGAATTACTTTAAATTTCTCTCCTGCAAGTGTTTTATTCTTTTCTACAAGATGATTTCTGGTAGAGATCTCATCTGCCCAACCTAAAATATACTTAATCTGTATATCTCAAAATAGTATCTGTACTGGGGATTGTGAAGCTTGGCACATGTGAAGGTCTTTGAATGTAAAAACATGCAAGCTTTGCATATTCTGCAGGAACTTTTATTTACATTGCATTGTGGCTAAACTAAGGCCATATTGACATTTGAGGATGTTATAGCACAGAACTGTTAGAACCAGGAATAAATCTCCTAAGATTAAATCTCATTCCTACCTCTTTAGGAAAGAGTCTGCCTTTCTGTTCAGTTCTTTTTTAAATGTTTAAACTTGTTCATGTTAACTTATAATAATAATGCACATGTTACAATTAAGTTCCAAGGAAGGAGGTTTACTTGGCAGTAATGACGACGACAACTGTGGCACTGACAGGCCCCAAGTGTAAACTCTCATGAAATCAAATATTTGTTTTTATTCTTTTTTTTTTTTCTTCTTCTTCGTCCTTGATTTTACAGACACAAAAATCTACCCCTGTTCCCTAATGCTTCATCAAGCCTTAACCATATGCTATTGCTCTGATTTTAACAGGTAGAACTGAACAAGTCCAACGACCCCTAAGCAAAAGTCAGGAGTTTCTTTCCCCTTGATTAAACTAGATACAATCCAGGACTGCATCTTCAATATAAGACTGCCCAAAAAGCATGGTAGCCTCTAGCCAGCCAATAAGAAAGCTCATTACAGGAATTATTTTCCTGAAATTTCACTTTCATACTGCTGGTTGCTGTTCAATAAATAATAATAAAAGCTCAATGTGATAATGTTCCCCCTTTTCTTACAGTGAAATTCGAAATCTTAGAAACTTGGGTTACATAGATCCAGATGCCTTTAAGAACCTCCCACTGCTGAAATACCTGTAAGTACTCGGGACCTGCAAGTGGCTGGCACTTAACGCTCAAAGAGGACTTTTTAAAGTCTTCACACTATAGCAGTTTCTTTTCATTCCTTTTTTTTTTCATTTTGGAGATGTTTGAAGTGTTCCCCCTACTGTTCTTTTTTCCTTTCCTTTTTTTTTTTTTTTTTTTTTTTTTTTTTTTTTTTTTTTTGTTAACAGAAATTCATCTAGGTTGGACCTTTGATTTTGCTAGAAAGGGGAAAATGCTCACAAATTCGTCAGTAACTTTGCCATTCTTCTCATGTATTAAACAGTCGGAATGTACAAACATTTCCTGGGTAAAATTCTAGAGCTAGTATTCTCTTAAGCATCAGAACTGTCTTACCACATTTGCACAGGGAATCCGGACAGAGAGGCACCATAGAAATACACACATCTTCGGTACTATTCAGATATATGTATTTACACATGTATGTAAGCTGTCGCTTACCTGTGAAAAACCAATCTGTAGACACATGATCTCACACGACTTCCATAGCAGAAAAATGTCCAGAGAGTGTTCCTCCATATTCCCAAGAGGTTTCTGAAGATCAGCACAGAGCAATGAAACCCTGAAATTCTAAAATTATAGCCTAAGATAATGAGAAAGATCATAATATCTGTGGTTTTGAATAGTATTTGGGAGACCCTAGAAAGGGTGTTGTGCATGGGGTAGGCATAGCAGTAGTGGTTGGGGAGAAAGGATTTTCCAGGTTTTTCCTATATATCTGAAAGCAATAAAAAGATTTTTTTTTTTTCAGGAGGTTAGATTTCAAAATTGAGAACTTTATTTTCTTATTTTCACTCTACAAAAGTTCAGAAATAAGGGGCGTTAACTATATTTATGTAAAATTTAACAGTGAGAAAACTGTATTGTTTCCCCTTTTAGAGGTATTTAGACATATTTTCTCAGTCACAGTAAATGACAGAGGATTTGGGGGTCCAGCTTACTGGCTGATGGAGCCTGAATCTGTCAGGTGAATTTGGAGTTTTAAGTATTTCTCCCCTACTGATTTCACTGGGGAAATCAGTACACCACCCCTCCACTCAGATCTGATTAGCTATCTTATTATTCCAAGTTCAACATCTTATAGATTATATGTTTTTTTATAAATCTGTTATTTGACTTTTGTGTTGTTCTAGCATCCTTAACTACAAAGAGTGGACTGTATGCAAATATATTGCCAATAGGTAGTAGGAAATAACTACCCTGCACTGCTATATCTTCCAAATACACTGTTGTTTTTTTCCTTTGGTGGCCTGCTTCATGTAGTTTTCTGTCTCCTCTGTTTCAGTGGGATTTTTAATACGGGACTGAAAGTATTCCCAGACCTCACCAAAATCTCTTCATCTGATGTGAACTTTTTACTGTAAGTATCTGTCCTCACAGCTTGTGAGAATAATGCTGGTTTCAAACCACAAGAAACAGTATAGTGAAGGCTTTCATTTTGAAGAAAAATATCAAATGTCTGCCAAAACATTTATAGTTTAACACAAGTTATAGTTCAATAATCATTAATACCAAAACTGGGAAATGCTGGGTCATCCAGCACTATAAATTTGATCTGAATGAGACATGACATTTCTCTTGAATTAGCCAGAGCTCATGATAGAGGGTTTCTACTGGCCGTTTGTTTTTATCTTATTTAAACCAGCTGCACGAGGCCTGAGTTCACATAAAGTTAGAAGAGGGTACCAGTCAAGGCCTGATCTGACATAGAGCCAGTTTGCCAAATATCTCCAGCAAATTTCTGCCTATTAGTTGAATCTATCTATGAATGTATTGTGAAACATGATCTCAGTTATTTTTGTCTTCTTTCTTCTGATCCCATCCCGAGTACAGAATATTGAAGTGCATGAGAACTGATCCTAAGAGTAATCATCACATCTTTAAAACAGTATTGGCTGAACTCACATTTTTAGAAAGATTTTGGTGATGGCTTATTCCATCCAAAATAATGTTGCTTCATACAATTTCATTCATGTTCTAATATAGGGAAGAAAAAAAGATGGGGTGTTGAAGCAATCACCAAAACTAGGAAATAGAGCAGAGCCTGCTACTGGTGAGGCAGACCTCAGGGTGATACGGAAATGGTGGAAATGTCTTTGCTAGAGAACTAGACCTGCAGAAGCACCGAGATCTTTCCTCCCAGGAGTCTGCTGTCACACCAGTTACCCAGGGCAGGAGAGCTCACCTCTTCATAACATTCTCCATTTCTGTTCTTGTTTCTAACCAACTCACTGACAGTCCAAGTAGCAGTAAGATCTACTCACTGCACTCCGTAACAACTTCCTTCCACCAGCCTTGAAGCTGGGCTGCCTGCTCCTGGTCCTACCACCACACGCAGTAGCCCCTTCAGAAAAGGAACCATTTCTCTCTCCCTTCAAGAGCTTCCCCCTGACACAGTCACTTTGCTTCTTAAGGGCAGGTAGCAACTGAGAACTCACAAAGAAATCCCCCTGCTGCAATGCCATTAGGGTTTGTGTCCTGCCTTCAGAGCACACTGTTCTTGGTTTTCCTATGTTGCACTTGATCCCTGTGTCAGTGATTGCCACACACACTGCTGTAAACATACAGCTCTGCAAAGTGAAATGTCTTGGTCTTGAATAATGTATCTATTTGTGAGCCTGTGAACTGTTATCATATCTCAGCTGAAGAGCAGGATCTCCTTTTTAAAGTAATCTGGGTTAACTCAGTTGACATTGCAGCATTATTTATCTTCCTGATTCTTTGGCTTATGAGAGAAGGGATCAGGATGTACCGTTAATCACACAGGACATGCCTTAGCAGGACTACAGATAAAATGATAAATATAAATATATAAATAATATAATAAAGCTCACTTAAATGCTAGAAGGTGCATGATTCTTAACCTTTCCATGAATAGCTCCAAGACTTAGGTGTAACTAAACAAATTATTTCTGTGATTCTGTGATTTCACACTTATATTGATTAGTTAGGCAGACCAAATTTAATAAAACAGGTAACAATAAAGCTATTCTAGAGAATCTTCTCTGTTATGCAGATATTTGATTGTGGATTTTTTGCTTCCTTTTTCAGTGAAATTGCAGATAATCCTTTCATGACTTCAGTGCCTGCAAATGCTTTCCATGGGCTCTGTAATGAATCTCTAACTGTGTAAGTTCTCTCACTTTAAGTCACAAGGCAATCACATTGCCTTGTTCTGTCAACATATAGCACGTTAAAATAACTCGGTCCTGTTCTGTAGGAGTCTGTAAGAGAGAAACATCACAGTCAAGCTTTATCCATAGTATAGGTTACATAGCACCTGCTCTTTGACAGTGATTTGAATCAGGCCTTCTGCTTTTCATTAAACTGTTCTTTTCTAAGCATTTTAAAACAACAACAACGAAGGAAGATAGTATGATATTCAGTTCTAGCCACGAACTGTTCTACTGCAGAAAATCAAAGAGAAAAATGTGCAGAGTTCTGTTAGCTACAGCATGTCTCGAATGGTGTCAAACTTCTTTTTTGCAAGCTAAGTGGCACTTACTAATGGGTGGCAAGTGGCAGAGGATCCAGATTTGTGAGGAAAAAAAATGTTAGATGCAGTTCAGTTATGCAAGTCAAACACAGTGTGGGCCTCAGGAAAGGATGGAGGGAAAGAGAGAAAAAATGACTATAATGAGACAGGGAAGCAAGCCCTGAGCAAAAAGAAAGAATTCTACAAATTCAGCCAGCTCTTACATTAAAATCACACTTATTCTGTTGTGTATTATTGCCTTTAGTCTTCCTTAATCAGTCTTTGCCGGATTTTGTTTCCTTGATTTACCTTGGAGGTGGTATTCCTGATTCAGCTACATGCGAGAATGGTGTAGGGCATCTGTTTGACCTTGGCCTATAACTGCAGCTGCTTCAGGAGATTAAAATTAAATATCCATAAATGTGCTGTTGCCAAGAAAAATGATACATAAGACATTAGGTATTTAGCTATTTATTGAAGCATCCCCAAATAAACTTTTTTTTTTTTTTTTTTTCTTGCAGCAAACTGTACAATAATGGTTTTACCAGCATCCAAGGCCATGCTTTTAATGGGACAAATCTAGATGCTGTGTAAGTAGCAGATCATTCTTAAGGATCTTCTTTCAGGAAAAAAAAAAAAAAAAGTCTATGATGAACATTTCTTAATGTCTTTAATGTCTTTTGCAAGCGTGCTCTGATTTGATATACTTTTTTATGTCTTAGAAATAAAATCATGGCAGGTAAATTAAGTATAAATTTTGATTAACTTACTGGCTTGAAGCTACGTCTGTCAATAAAATTTCTTTTGATCATTAATATTTCTAAGACAATTTCAGAAATAATTATTCTGTTCTATTTACAAGGCTGATTATTTTACTAAGTGAAATAAAGATAATGCTGTCAGCCCTTTTACAGTAATCTCTTTCCTGAAAAAAAAAAAAGAGGAGAGTGATATAAGGAATTGGATGCGGCTGAGAAGAACTAATCAATTGCACCAGAAAATGAGAACAGGCATGGTGAAAGAATGAAGAAACCATTCAATTTTTCCTCTTACCTTCTTTTGTAGTAATTTCTGGGAAACTACTACATAGTCAGTGATTGACCTTTTTAGGCCAAACACACAATAATTTGCACCAATTATTTGCAAAGGATAAATCTCAGAAGAGTGTAGGGGTCAGCTCTGGAGACCGGAGTTGACAGAAAAGCGTGGCAGGATCTCTCATGAGAAACAGGTTTCTTATTTTGAACTCCTAAATCAACCAGAGAGAGATGCATTAAGGTATAGATGATTATTTTCAATACTTTTTTATTTTAAAATGCGCTTGAATTCTTTAACAATAGTATTCTTCACATGCTTTTAATCTTTTCAAACTACCTTTTTTTCCCTTAACATTTGGAGAGACTTCCTGAATATTGAAAAGTTACGAACTTAAAGATTGGGATAGATAGAAGTTAAAAATTTGGGAAAGATTTTGTTTCACTCATATAGGTTCAGTTACATTAAACTTTCATATGAGACTGCAAGTATTTCATGATGACATAGTTTTTGTACAATTGCCAACAGAAATCACAAGCTGTAAAATTGTGTAAAAAAAGTGAATGGAATCCAGTATCCTGACTGAATCCTTCTCAGCCATATACAGAGTACTTAATATTTTTTCTAAGGTTTAGCTAATATATGAACTGTGCTCAGTTCTTATATTTCTTTTACCTTTACATTTTGATAAAACACAGTCTGAATTTACATTGATTTTTCTTTTGTTTCTCTACTAGTGTGCAACTACTATTGTTATTAAAGAATCAAGTGAAACTGTAGTTGAACATGAAGCCCCCAAGTTCTATTGGACTGGGTTGAAGTAGAAAACTTCTCTTACTTTCTTTTAGAAAAAAATAAAGTTTATGACTATTATTAAGTGAAGCTTTTCAGGCATTGGCTATGATGTCCTAGTTAAGTAAACAAAAAACAAACAAACCAAGAAAGAAATGAAGGCATGCCTACCTTCAGGGCTTCTCCCAACAGTAATAAAAATGGTTCATTATAACAGTTTTCTCCTAATTAAATCATATGACATTTACCTGGAGCAAAGCACCACTCCAGATTTACAAGGCAAGCTAAACAGCAGAACCTGAGTGGTAATCTGTTCAGAAAGCTATACTGAAATTTCCAGGTTGATTTTCTGAAGTAGTTTGTTTACCATATGCCAAGACAAGGTATTAATTTTATTATGTGAAAGCTTGCAGATTTGTTGTTTGTAGCAGCAGTGTTAACTTAATGCAAAAGGCAAATATTTCTTTTTCTGTAATCTGACATTCTAAATTAAGCTACTGTTTATCCAACACTGTATAGGGAAGCACATACCTGTTGCCTCCAGGTCTGATCTAAGACCCTTTGGACTTCACAATATAAAAAAAAAAAAAAAAAAAATTAAATTAAATTTTAAAAAAAGAGAAAGCGAGAGAGAGAAAAAAAATAGGAAGAGAGTGAAGGCCACATGTTTTAGGAAGTTTTAAATGTTAACATTTAAATGAGAACAAAACAAGCACAAAAGAAAAATTAATTTTTGATTAATAGTGTCCCATCTACTATGTTCCATCTATTAATCATAACAAACGCTGGGAATCTCAGAGGATGTCTTCTACCATCTTTCAACTACTCTTGCAGTATTGAAAGACCCATGTCAATCAAGAGTGCAAAAACAACCAATGCAGTTATGTGCTCTAATGTTCTCCACTACTGCACCACACTAAGTAGCACTACTCCTCATTAAATCTGAGCCAAGAAGCATTCATGTTTTACAGCAAACCTTGGTAATTACATACATATGTTTTACTCCTGCTTTGTAAAGACAGGGAAGCAAAAGGCATGAATGAGGGGGTGAATGCTATTTTAACTGAACAGTATTCTTCTGCTACATAAATTCTGCACTCTAGTACATCATTCAGATCCAGTGTGAACTGCATCACTCCAGCAGACTTCTGCAAAGCGCTGCTCCTGTTGCAATGTTTATTTCTTCAAGGAAATTGGTGGGGAAGTAAGATTAAAAAAAATATTTCCTGTAAATGCTTTTTGCAAATACATATGCAATGCAAATGCATATTTGAGATGTGCTTTTAGAGAGCTGTCCAAATTACTGAAATGGAAAGTGTACGATCTGAAAATCTAAGCACAAAAATAACCCCCTCCAGATCTATTTACTTTAGTGCACATTCACAGGGATCATTTGTAATTTTTGAGTTCACTGTCAAGAAAAACAATGATGTAGCAGAAGTGTATGAGTCCCCGGTATTGCTTACTTACCATCTCTTTTACCTGTTCTCTCAGGTTTTTATTTTTTGTTTCCGCAGCTATCTGCACAAGAATAAATACCTGAGAGTTATTAATGAAGATGCATTTCTGGGAGTGCACAGTGGACCAACTCTCCTGTGAGTAAAAGAAAATGAAGCAGAGAAAGCTTTTAAAACAATCCAGTTTAGATTGAACTTTCTTTAAGGCCCTTATCAACAGCAGATCAGCAAGGGTGGGAATGGGGAATGGCATGTTTACAGAAGTTAATGTCAGCAACAAACACTGTGGTATAAGGACCTGAATTAAGATGTTTGTGATTTACATTAACATTTTTTTTCCTCTCAATTTCTCTTCTGGAAGAGTCTCTCTGTACTACAATCCATCTCATGACTGTACAACCATAATGTAATTGCAACACAAAGTAAGGACTGTAGTAGAACACACGTACAGCAAATGGAAACACAGATGAGAAATTTGAGACAGAATAATATTACTTCTGGGCTTCTAGTCTACTTTTATGGTCCTCCAAAGAATACTGTAATTGGGAATGACAAGTTTTGATGTTTCTACTTTTTATAAACGCATACGATATAAAGGACACAAAGGCCAGCTCTTCCACCCCTCGCTCACCTTGTTCAATCCAGGCCCAAATCCACCAACACGAGAGTCTGTTCTGGAAGCAGGAGGCAACAGATCAGGAGAGAAACCTGAAAAAAAGTCATTAAGGGGTTATTAAACCTCCTGCTCAGGGTGCCCTTGTGGCTGTCCCCCAGGAAGTTTCATAACTCCTCTTCCTCCCGTCTGGCTCCATCGCCTTCATTTCCACTACTTCTGCCTTCTGGGAGAGCTCAGGCTGCTCAGCCCTTCACTGAAGTGGCCATCGTGGCACAGCTGGGGCCGAGGTAGTGCTTGTGCGGAATAAGCATTTTTTTGATGATATTTTTCTCATAGCCCTTTTGTTTAATACATATGACACCACAGAAGCCTCTCTCATTTTGCACCTGGCAAGAAATGCATTATGTTTACATAACTTTATCTCAATATCATGTTTGATATTACTTTGTCACAATAAATAGAGCCTCAAACTAGTGTTGTGCTGCCCTGCTCTATCTGGGGTTTTCCATTGCACATCATCTCCTTGGGGCTACTGGTGACATAATGGACAAAAAGAAGCTTTTTCCTAGCGATGGCAAAAGACGGAAGACTAGCTCAGGATCTAAAGTGTAAAAGAGATGAATGTTTGCAGGAGCAGAGATGTTGACTCTTGCAGTTGATGGGGGCATTTAATGCACCAATGTAGTTACTACACTAGAGAGGTATAAAGGGAATGAGATGCTGAAAAGGGCAGTGGGCCAATACTTTGCTGTGCAATGTTGCCAAGGTAAGCTCATTTGCTAAAATCTTAGGAAGGGTGTGGTACATCATTTATTTTTAATTTAATTTTAATAGTAATTTCAGGGACTTCTCTTTCCCATGCATAATCAGGAATTACCCCGCATGTGCAATGTATGAAGAGTTTATAACAAGGCAAGGTATAGGTCAAGGGCAATTCTGTAGATTTCTTAACTGATCTGGGGGGACTAGAAGCTTTTAAATCAGAGTAAAACAGTTTTGATACTTCTAGATAGGCACTACCTTGAGAAGATTGACATACTGAGTGGGAATCGGAGGAAATCTTGCTATTTATCATATCAATAGCCAGTAACATTGTCCACAGGAGAGAGAAATGTGCTGTGGTACTTATATACATACACTCTACTACAACAGACTAGCATTAATCATGAACTATAGCATTAATGAGTTAGTTGTAAAGAAATGGAGATCTGTTAACTTGTTCAATGATCTGAGAAGTCTAACAACTGTGGACTTTCCCTGTGACCCTCGGAAAGCGTAAATAACTTGGCTTAATTTATTGAATAATTTGTAAGCCATTTTTGGTTTGTGTTACCTAGCATGGGAATTTGTGGACACTGGGTCTTCTGCAAGAAGAAATCTCCATTTAGTCTCCATCAGTCTTCCATCCTAAAACTTACTCTGTGCAAAAACATTGCCAAAAGATAGGTATTATTCCTATTGCTGGGGCAATGAAAGACATGGTATATAATGGGACTACTATGCAAAAGAAAGGAAGAACAGTAGTGAAATTCTAAAAAGGAGGATCTGTCTTGCCTCTCTACAAAGCTGTCATTGCTCATCCTCTTTGGAGGATGATATGATATGATGATGAGGAGGATGGAGGATGATATGATATCCACTTTTGATGTGAGATACAACACAACAGTTGATGGAATATCTGCCACACAGATCTATCATATATCCTTTTTTTTCCAGAATTGAGCAACAACAGCAGTTTACAGGGTGAAAGCCTGACCTTGGATCATCCCAAACAGAGTATTTTCCTTCTATTCTGACTTTAAAGCAAAGCACTGCAAAGGATTTAACTACAAAAAAAGTATATATTCTTGGTTATCCGTGTTGTACGAGTTAGGGCATGCTCTCAGGCCAGCTAGTTAGATGTATATATTTAGGCAGAAATCTAAAAGTTGGGCACATTTTTTTTCTATAAAGCTGCCGTTCGTAAGAACATAAAGGGGGAAGTGTGATTCCTGAAGTGGAGAACACATGTCAATATTCTGAGCCTTCTGTTGCTGCCCAATCTTCAGATATATATATATAGATGTATATGTGCATTCCCATGTGCAGGAATAATTCCTCAGTATTATGACAGCTCTTCACCTAATAATCAAATCTTGGCTAGGATTCAGAGATTCAGTAGATCTAATTTACTAAATGTATCAACAAGAGCTGCTGCCTAGAACACACAAGTTCAGCAGAGTACAACAAAAATATAGTCAGGTTTATTATTCAATTAACTTCTGCAAAATATATGGTCTGAATTCAAACCTTCAGCTAAGATGGCACACCGCATACAGGTGGGTCATTACCTTTAAGGAGCAGAAGTGCCCTCTAAATATTCTCTTTGCTATCTAAGGAGCAGTCCTGCCTCAGGAGGTTCCTTCTGTTTCTGCCATTGGGCTCAAGCAAGTCTTTTAGCAACAGGCACACACTGCACTCTGCTAATCAAATTATGTAGATTCATAGCTGTAAAGAAACTTTCTGTAGATAGAAATAATATCTATACTATAAATAATATTTGTTGTCTAAGCTCATCTATTAAACGTTTCATACTTTTTAACTATTGCAGTATTTCAATACTCAGAAATCTGAATGTGATTAGGTAAAAATTACCAGTTTTTCTACCATGCATTTAATCTCATTTTCTCAATCACCTGTTTTTCAATTCTCATTATTACTTGATTTCATGCTACAATTGTATGCTTTGGGCTGTGAAGGTTATTGATAAAATTAATCATCCTTTAATTTTTTTTAATTATCTTATTATCCTTTATATCTAGTTTCTGATATAAATTTGAATTTCTGACTTTATTAAAACATCAAAGAATTAGATGAAATCCCTGCAGCCTCTCTACAACATTAAATCTAATGTTCACATTTCAAGTAAGGTAAGTCTAGAAATGTCATATAAGACATAGAAAACCAAGGAAGGAAAAACAAAGTAAGTCGCAGTGTTAAAACTGGTTGAGTACATTTTGTTTAATAATATGCTAATACAGACAAAGTACTTCTAGTACATGAGCTAGCTCTATACTCTACCTACTTAAATGATAAGCCTTGGTCTGGGACTGAGCTGGACATGAATTTTGTCCGCATTTTACTGTAATTCTGAACAACTGATGTTCCTCCTTTCCCAAAAGGGACGGGGTTTCCACACAAGCCTTTGGTCAGGCATTGCCAGTTCTCCAAAGAGAAGCTCCCCAACAAACTTTGAAAAGCACCAGCTGAGTTGGACTCAGTATCTAAGAAGTAGAAAGCAGCAAACATAACCTCAAATTTTCTGCTCATTTGAGAATATACTAAGACACACTTAAAGTCTGACTTCCATATAGTAGAAAATGGTAAAAGCCATAACAAAGAATAAAGAACTAGGGTGTGGACAGACACAGCAACATTTGGGTATAACCTTTGTCATGCAAAGCGATGAATATGCACACAAACCTACTGGTTCCAAAGCAGTTTGCAAAGCACTCCAGTCAGGATGAAATGTATTTTGATAAAAAATACCATTGCTCTTTCCCTCTTTGCTCTTTTGCTCAAGTCCTCTATGCTCTTTTGCTATTGAAATAAAGGAACATAGCTCTTCTACAGGACGAGGTCAAGAATTTTTCAATCTTTGTTTCTGTACATTCGTATATGGTTAGCTTTAAAGCCCTAACTTAAAAAATCTTCATACTTATCATCTGTATTCTGCATTATGAATCATTAAAGATATGAGGCTTTAAAAAATGGAGAAAGCCACAGGGGTATTTCACATCCCACTTGCATTTGAAAGGTAGCAAATTCTAGCAAAATGCCATGGTATGATGAATTTTCAGTAAAATGTTGCAAATATTTTATAAGCTACTTAACTGTGTACATAGTATTACCATCAAAGGTTATCAAAATGTTCATGTACATAAAATTATATATTTTAAAACACTAATAATATCAGAGACTGTGAATTAAGTGGATGAATGAGGTCATGCTATCAAACTAGAATTTATTCAATTCCATGTGAATATACTGCATGTGCTTTTGTGTTTCAGGAGTGGACTAAGTTCTTGGAGCTTGCTCAACACCTCTGGATATGACCTTTGCTGTAGAATTCTATGAAACCACAACATCATGGTTACAGTCTGAAAAGTTTCGATCCAGCCATTTGATATCTGAACTTTGTTTCTTCCTTTACCTAGGGATGTCTCTAGAACAGTCATTGCTAATCTCCCAGCCAGAGGATTGGAAAGCCTTAAGGAACTGATGGCCAAAAATACATGGACTTTAAAGAAATTGCCAGCTGTAAAGATATTTCTTCAGCTAATGCGAGCTGACCTGTCCTATCCAAGTCATTGCTGTGCTTTCAAGAACTGGAAAAAAAACAGTGGGTGAGTTTCAGCAACTTACATTCAGTTTTAAGTTATGTAAGTAAAAGCAATATTTTAGCATTAACTTAAAATTGCACGTAGTTGGACTTTTATGGCCTTTTTTTCCCCCTAAAGATAGAGGACACTTTGAAGCTGAGAGATTACAAATTCAAACTGATAGAAAAAAAGAATCTTTGATGTAGCATAGATTGATAGGACCTTTTGGTACAGCTCTTTCTTTTGTTAAGCTCAGAAGTATAAAGGAATTAGAAAGAATAAGGAATAACCAGAACATATTACAGGAAGGACTGGAAAAAGAATTTCTGAATGGGACATAACCTCATGTTTCATGAGCTAGGAGACATTCTAACTAAAATGCTGAAATTGCATCATTCCATAATAACTTTGTGGATAGATTATTTCTTATTCCATTTTTCAGGATTTCCTGACTTCCTTCAGAACAAGTACAGCTATTAAACAGAAAAAATACAAGTGTAGATGTCCTGATGCAACAAATCAGTTCATCTGCAGTAACAAAAACAACCCCTTCCCCACAAACTTGCTGTTATCAGCCCAATGGTTCTGCAGAATTCAAATACGAATTCAATGCAAACTTCTCAAAAGTTGTATAAGATTTAGAGCTATGAATTCTTGTTCAGCGCAAGTTAGGAAGACAACAACAATCTTCAATATTGTAGTATTTGAGGTCTGAACATATAGTATAGTGCATAACCATATATGAAAGTAATAAATACACTATAAAAGGTACATGTATTATACAAAATTCACTTAGTAACATTCCCAATTCACGATTTACAATTACAATGGATTAGGAAAGCACAGATAGACAACTAAACCAAAGAGACCTAAACCAGAGATTCAAAACCTGGCAGGAAGAAGGTACTCAGAGAACCTAATTGATCTAATGACAGAAAAAAAACAAGTATGCGCTTATCCTTTTTCTGGAGATGAAACAAATTCTCAATCAGCCTAAATTTTATGCCATCTGGAGTTGTGCACACCTGGAAATGAGACATGCTAGGGATTAGGTAACATTAGATGATAATGATCAGAAAATTTGATGCCCATTTGCAAGGATTTTTTTTTTTTCCTCTAGTAAAAAATACAAGCACTGTGAGACCACAAATCCAGGTGCATCACACCATAGAGATATAGAATTCCCAGGTACAATGTTATCAGTGAGGTTTAAAGATACTATGGGAAATGCACAGGAAAGAAATTAAAATGCCTGGAGTTCTAGGAGAAACTGATTTGTGAGCAAAATGGAAAATGACACTATGTGTATTATCGTAGAAGACTTGTAGCCTATTGAGAAGGTAAATCCCCAAGAAGGAGGAGGGATTATGGATGGTGATAAACTGCATTACCACTGGGAATACCTGATAGCAAACAAGAAAGCAAAAATATACATGAAAAAAAAGAAACTCTGCTGGTAGTTAAGTCTGCTGGGATATTTGATCCTAGAAGCTCTCAAGCTTATTGTTCACTATATTCTCTTTCTATCAATAGAAATGTACTTGATAACATTGTTATAGCTAAATTTTCATTTGCATTGTGATTTGTTTACCCACTCCAGTCAAACTGTAAATGTGATTTTGCCCTGTACTCTTTCAGACTTCTGGAATATCTGACATGTAATCAGACTGGCAGTCACAGCTTTCGTAAGAGAAGATCAGTCAAAGCTCCCAGAGGTCCTTTTTACAAAGATTATGCCGAAGAGTATACAGATCACACTGACACAGTGTATGACAAAAACACCAAGTTCAGGAATTTTCACGAAAATTCCCATTATTATGTTTTTTTTGAAGAGCACGGAGAAGGAAATGTTGGGTTTGGCCAAGAACTCAAGAACCCTCAAACGGAAGATGTCCAGGCCTTTGACAACCATTACGACTACCCTGTTTGCGGAGTCAATGAAGATATAATATGCACTCCGGAGCCTGATGAGTTTAATCCCTGTGAGGATATAATGGGGTACAAATTTCTGAGGATTGTGGTGTGGTTTGTGAACCTGCTGGCCATACTAGGTAACATTTTTGTCCTTTTCATCCTCCTGACCAGCCATTACAAATTGACTGTACCACGATTTCTGATGTGTAACTTGGCCTTCGCTGATTTTTGCATGGGCTTATACCTTCTCCTGATTGCCTCTGTGGATCTCCACACCAGGTCAGAGTACTACAATCATGCCATAGAGTGGCAGACAGGGCCTGGTTGTAACACAGCAGGCTTTTTCACGGTCTTTGCTAGTGAACTCTCTGTATACACACTGACTGTGATCACCCTAGAGCGCTGGTACGCCATCACCTTTGCCATGCGCCCAGATCGAAAGATTCGCCTCCGACAAGCTCTGGTGATCATGCTGGGAGGTTGGCTCTCGTGTTTTCTTCTCGCCCTTTTGCCACTGGTTGGAGTCAGCAGCTACAGCAAAGTGAGTATCTGCTTGCCTATGGACACTGAAACACCAGTGGCCGAAGCCTATGTTGTCTTTGTTTTAGTATGTAACATTATTGCTTTTGTCATTATTTGTGCCTGCTACATAAAAATCTATATCACTGTGCGAAATCCTCAGTACAAGTCAGGGGACAAAGACACCAAGATTGCCAAAAGGATGGCTGTGCTGATTTTCACTGACTTTCTGTGCATGGCTCCCATCTCTTTCCATGCATTATCAGCCATTATGAGCAAACCTTTGATAACCGTCACCAATTCCAAGATCTTACTGGTACTCTTCTACCCACTCAATTCTTGTGCCAACCCTTTTCTTTACGCTATTTTCACCAAAGCTTTCCGAAGAGATGTCTTTATTCTGCTAAGCAAGTTCGGTATATGTGAGCATCGGGCTCAAGTCTACAGAGGCCAAACCATCTCAAGCAAAAACAGCAGTGGCTCTTACGGGCAGAGAATCAGCCGAGGGGTAGCTCAGATTCTTACCAGCATTCACGACCCGGTCAACGACTACCTCCCTGCTATGGCAGCGCAAGACCGAATTCTTGTAGAAGAATGCAAGCAAACTGAGCTGTAACAGCTAAAAGTATGACGACCCCAATCTCGTCAAAAGATGGTTGTGCAATGCAAGAAATCCAGGGAGATGATATCACTTTTTCTTACCCTTTTTTCCCCTTACGTCTCCTTTGTGATGCTTGAAGTAGCTTCTGGGTGGTTTTCTTTTAAACGAGTCATTCCGTTGAAGCTCTTGTTTAACAACCCGATCCATGCAGTCAAAATATACCGCTCTGGTAATCCTGGAAGTGGATGTAAAAGCTCTATGTAAATTAAAAAAAAGATACAAATATACTCAGCAAATATGAAACATGCCATCATCTAGCATATTAAAGGAATCAGGAGATCAAGCATAAAACCAAATGGTTCATTTGTTTTTCTAATAGCAAACTAAAAGCATCCACCAGAGCCTCAAACTGAACAGATTCCTTCTGCATTTCCTATCCTCACTTAAAATAAAGTTTTAAGTTAACAGCTTTTGATTCATTTGGGTGATATGGGGAAAGAAGACTCTTCATACAGCCTCTATAGCTGTAAATGGCAAACACTGATTTTGCTGTGATTTGAAAGACAACTGGAGACAAACATTAGGCTTTTGTCTTTGTGTGTGGTGAAAAATCCTTACCATCACTTTCTGTCGCTTTTTGATAATTTCGCTTAGGAGACAGTGTAGTTGGAAGTTGACCGTTCTACCCCAGGAAATTGATGATGCTGTATCTTTTTTACTTTTTGAAAGTAAAACATTTACTAATTTTTTCTCTCACTTAGGCATTCTTATGCCCGATTTTGTTGCTGTCTGATCTGAATGTGCTTATTACATTGGAACCTAACCACAGTCAAACTCCTCCTTTCTTGCCACTACTGCTATTCCTACCTACCCCTCTGACAGGCAAGAAGGACTTTCCCTCTTAGCCTGGTTCTCTGATCTCCTGGAGACATCAAGACTCAGTGCAAGAGCTACTCTGCCTCAGCCTGTGTGTTACCATCTGCATGGCCAAACTGCCTGTCCTGCTCTTGAGAGCAGGATCAGACCTGTCCTCAGCCAACTGTAGACACCAGTTCTGTAGGGATGATACCAAGATTGCCAAGATACTGATCATTCAGCCCATCTATTTGGAAGGCCTAACATAGGAAAGGTGAGTTTTGAGTGAATGCATACCTTCAGGTAGGCATTTTAAACTTCCTTTTCCAAAACTTATGCCATTTTTTTTTTTTTCAGATTATAGTCTTTGAGGAAATTTTTCTATGAAATTAAAAGTATGCAAAAACATAGAGCCCTTCAAACTATAAGCTACTACAGCTTGTCATTCCATGATTCTGAATTCCATAGGCATACTTCAATACAAACACAATTTGATTCCATATTCCTGATTATAAATAAAGGCTGAGGCTGATTATAAATAAAGGCTTATAAATAAGTGAGGAGACACAGGGACCTAGATTCACTAACTCCATAATACGGTTTCATAAAAAAACATGATTTTGTCTTTGTTTTCTCCATTAATAACCAACAGCACGTGGCACAAGAATTTAACTGCTTAAGGGAAGGAGGAGGAGGCAAGCATTTCTATTTTCATTTAATTTTCAAGTAATCTTCAAATCAAAACTGCTGAAATATCATGCAAATAATTTATGACCTCTTCTTTTGTGACCTGGCCTCATTTGGCATTAATTACAAACCTAAAGGCAGCTCAAGTGTGCAGATTTGAAAAGTTTCCTAGGGAAAGGACACTTAGTATTGTGCATTAAGAACATTCTGATCATATCTAATGGGACCAGGGGTGGAGAAGGGTTTGAATCGTATTCTTTTTCAGAAAGAAAGGTAAGATGAAATCAACATTTACTCTAAAAATACTTTTTAAAATCACATAAAATGATTAACTTCAAGCTTTCTTTTACCTTCAGCATGACAGAAAATTTGTTCCATGGCAACTACTAGGATATTGGAAAGGTGTGGTATATGGAACTGACTGGAGCGTGCTTTTAATTTAAGACCGTTATTTGCTGTTAACAATGGATTATTAATTTTCACATTATTGAACTAGTTTCCACTCTCTCCAGTTCTCTCAAATTGTTTTTCCAGTAGAAGTGTTCTATGTTATATCTCTTATGAACAAAATTTGATATTTCTGTTTTATGACTTGCATATTCCTTCTTGTGCTTAAATTGGTGAGAAATATGTAAAAGCTATGGAAAACATCCAGGCAATAGATTTTAAATAATATATTTGCCAGATCTTTACTTGTTGTAAATATTTGTATCCTGTATTGGATTTTTGCTCTGGTCATCCTCTTCTCCCATTTTTGTTCTTGCACATACCCTGATGTCATACTTGCTATTCTACATTTAACTCAACAAGATGTATTATTACTGGCATTCAGTACTTTTTTTTTTTTTTGCTCTTTTTTTTTTTTTTTTTTTTTTTTTTTTTTTTTTTTGCTCTAGAAAACCTTATAAATAATGCAAGTATTGGAATAAAATTTTTTGTTGGAAATTGTTAAGAGGCTTAGTGAGTTTTTCTGAAGGTTTTAAGATACTTTTTTCTATTAGAAAGTTAAGCTATTTCTCCTGCACTCATCTTCACTGCTGTCCTTGGCTAACCCATAGCCAAGAAGACTGATCATGAGTCAGTCTATTTGACAGAGGTGCCTCCCTCTGCTCCCCACAAGCCTGGAAAGGGATGCCCTAAACAACCATCTCCAACAGTGTGGCAAGGATGGAAGGCAACAGTATCACTGTAGAGCTCTGGAGTCTCAAAACGCCTTTAGTTACATTCTAGATAATCAGAAAACTCACCTAACAGCGTGATTCTCAAAATTCCCTTCAACAGACTAAATCTGATGTGATCTGTTCCACCCTCCTTCCTAAACCTAATGTGCATGTGACCATTATAATGACCATGCATTGGATGCTTCATGAGAAAGTGCTTGCAGAGCACTAGTATGCCTTCTTTTTTTGTTTTGTTTTTCATTAGAAAAACTTTGCTGCAGGAACTCTCACCTTAACTGAATACATCTGCTCATATGCAATTGGAGAGGGTCTCTCCCACTTGTTCTCCCTTAAAGTGAATGTCTGTCATGCTATATTTACCAGAATTTATGTTCCTTATAGTTCAGGAATTCTCTTCAGTGGTCTTTAGGGGAGGAAAAAAACAAACAAACAAAAAAAATAAACCACTGATTGTCCTATATGGATCCTTGCTATCACCTTGAAAACTATGAACAATTCTTATTGCTGAAAACTCAAAAAAGCTCAAATATCAGTAAGTTTTGAAACCTGAGAAAACTCACCTGGTCTCACTATCTGTACACCTTGCTACTGCCTATAATTTTGTGTATCTCATACAGGAAGCTTCAGCATGTAAGGAAAGCTTTTTTGCAGCTGTAGATGCTCAGGTGTATCTGCACAAGAGGCCAGGAAGAAAGGAGTGAATGAGTGACAAAGTTTGCAATCATATTTTCTGTGTATTCAGAGCAGTAAGAATAACAGAAGGCTACAAAGATCTGTAGAAAGACTCCCTAAGAGCAAATGACTGGCAGGTGAAATTCAGTACAGATAAATGTAAAATGATACACATGTCAAAATCAGAAGAATTCATATTTTAAAAGATGTGCCCTGAGCTGACACCCACAATTCAGGAACAAGATCCTAGGGGTATGATACATGATTCCATGAAAACCTGAGCTCATACTTCTTAGATATCAAAAAAAAAACAAAACAAAATGATAGACAATATTGAAAAGGGAAGAGAAGATAAAGCAGGTTATTATTATACAACTCCATGGCTTTTCTGCATTGAATAGTATGTGCAGTTCCTATCTCCACAACAGAAAGAAGATATAAGAGAATTAGAAAAAACTTCAGAAGAGCACAGCAGTGAGAATCAGGGGCTGCTTTCAGCTAGGGAATGACCAAGGAAACAGGGACTCCTTGGTCTGAAAAGACAACAACAGAGGATACCCTTAAAATCCATAAAGTTATGAGCAGCTTAGCATAGCAGAGTTCACTGAACATCTTGCCAAAGGATCCTGTGAATCCATTCAAGGAGACACACAAAAAAACCAAATGAAACCAAAACACAAAGCAGACACCATCTGTCTCAGGATATTTCTGTACTGCAAATGCTTGGAAGATGGGAGCGCTGGGGGAATGTGTCCTGTGTGCTAGGCCCGCTCTCCCTGCTCCCCAGCCACGCACTTCAGCAGATGTCAGAAAGAGGTTCTGGCAGAGAGGGACCTTCAGCCCACTCCAGGGCAGCCACTTGTTCCTGAGCAGCTGAAGCTGCCAGAACATACAGCCCGTGTAGTTAAAATTCTAGCCAGCTGAGTGAAGAGGAGCTATATCCCCTGTCCACAGCAATACCGCAATAGATTTGATCTCACGGCTAAAGGAGCATAGCCTGGCCAGCCTCTCTCAAACCCTGCACAGGAATTCGAACAGCCAATGTGAAAATTGTCTTGGAGGCTTCTGCTGGCTCTGGCAGGCTATTTCAGATGGAAAATAGCAGGTAAGTTGATCCTGTTGTGAAGTGGCAGTCAATGCTATTGTATTCTCTCTACATAAGCCTCTGTGATTCTATTTGCACGATTTGTAGTGGTAATAGTGACACAATGGAAACTTATTTTTCAATCTCAGACACAGCAAAGAATGTAAAGCTGACCTGGAGCTCTGCATATAAATAGTTTCAGCTTTCTCTGACTGATTTAATTTAGGCCAGCTAAGGTCAAATTATGCCAGTCTCCTCTGAATCTAAAAAGAGACTTATTTTTTGAGTAGACATTTGTTTCAGATGATACCATTTGGGTCAGCCATAGTGAAATTAAAGCACATCCTGCTGTGAAATATTGGAATCTGAAAATAACACAAGTAAAAAATGTAAACTTCAATCACTACCATAGCATTTTGGTTTCTTAACATAAGTGAAATATACTTCTTTTCTTCTCTTGCTGGATAGTTTAAATATTAATGCTTACAGAAGAGTCTTTGGAAATTCTGTATTAAAGAATTCTCTTTAAAAGCAAAGTCTGATTTGACCAGAGCTCCATGCTCATGTGTTAAAACAACTCAAAACCTCTTTTCAGGGTGTTTGGTTGGGCTGCAGAGTAATCATAGCATAGTAGAAGAAACAACAGTTGTTTTTTTTCTAACCATTCCAGCCATCCTCACTTTAAACCATTCGCTAATCAAACTGTTTCTAGCCTGCAGTTAAAATGGGTTTGGGTGAGACAAAATTGTTTGGACTTACTAATCACGCCTTTCTTTTGCGCACTCCCCTCCTCCTTGCTAGAGATTTTGAACACAAATGGCATTAGACTGCACTTTGGCATGGGCCTGTGGGCTAAGGCGTGAGTTGTGAAGGGCCATTACCGTGCTCTGGAAGAGAAGACAGTTAAGAGACCTTAGTGACGCACGGAGATTTTGACAGCACTGTAGACCTAAAATTTGTATTGAAACAATAGTACGCTCATATCCAATCCCAAATACTTTTAGTCTGTTTTGTCTAGTACCTCCATCCAACGTGATATTTCTGTGGCTACACATCGTGCTGTGAAACGTGAACAAATGCAGGTTTTACTGGCCCATGCTCCGAAGAACCCTTCAGAGCCCCTGCCTAGAGCCCAGGGCACACCTGCTGCTATGAATTGCCACAGCGCCTCAAGACGTCAGATACCGAGATTAGGCAGCAGAGCCATCCTGTGGAAAATCAGTAATTTTTGTAACTGCCTGTCTTTATTTTCCACCTTGAAAATACTGGATAAATATGTCCAAACACAGGAAAGTCTCACTGACTGTAGAATAGGACTTGGAATTCACTTGTGCCATCCTTCACTTACTCCTTCCGAGACCTGCTGCAGGATCAATATGAACCATTTTGAAACTAACCCCGATTTCTGGGTAGATTTCTCTTCCTTTCTATCCTAATTATACACAATGCCAAGCCTCACGCGCATGGCCAAAGCAACCCCTGCGTGCTTGTCTCACTCCAGGTACCACTCCAGGACTGCCTGACCTCCCAAGCGCTGTGCGGAGGGGAACGATCGCTTCTCCTGACATGCCAGCCACGTTGCCAAGGCGGCTAACACCATCTGGGTAGAAGAAGAGGAATGCAGGATCTGGATCAGCAGGAAGTGGCAACGTCTATTTTACCATCCTTACTCAGATACTTTAGAGTCACGGAGACCATCTCTAGTTTGCTCCCAGGACAGCTCATAGAGATCTTGTCTTGCTCTTTAGGAAAAAGACAGGTTCCTCCATTGAATGGACATGAAGATTGCTTACCTATTTCAAACAAAGTACATGACCCAACAAGGGGCATTGCTTAGGCAAAACAAGATAGCTACAGCAGACCAGTAAAACACTTTGAGAACATCCCCCCTATTTCTCCAGGCCTCAACTTTTCTGTAGTTACGGTCATCTAGAGCTGTATCTTTACTGCATAAGTAAAGATACAGATAAGTATACAGAAAAGTAAAGATACTGCTGTATCTTTACTTATCTTTACTATTGTGCACTTCCATTAAAGCTCTTACTCCCTGGCCAGTTTGTTAGAGGAGAGCAGCAGACTCATGCCAGGTCCCAGCTATTTGCTATGCCTCTGCGGTGAGGAGCACCCCATTCCTGCTCTCTTTTTAAGGAATGAAATCTGTTGTGAACATCGACTTCACTCGGAACACGTACCTAAGAGTATATACACACTCATTAATACAACATGATTGGAATTTGTAAATACCTAGTGTAATTTCTTTTAAAGCCCAACTTTGAGGCCAGGAAGAATCTCCCTGTTGCCAGTGAGATCCATCAGTGCTAGCCTGGCCTGCTAGACTCTACACTGGCTGTTTTTAGGCTGAACCTAAACCACCTGTTTCAGCTCACATGACAGCAGCTTTTTCATCAAAAGGTAATAGTGGAAAAAAAATGACAGAACTTCCCCTTCTTCTGTGAAAGTAAAGCTGCTACAAATAGAATACAATCCACAACATGAGTTTTTACAGAACTATCACAGAAATTCCTGCGGCACCGTCCAATTGAGCATCTTCCCTTTGGCTCGCAGCCGGCTGGCACACGCACACCGTCACCTTGGTGCCCAGCAGCGTCAAGGCTGTGTTTGTGCTGCACGTACAGTGCTCTTCCTACCCAGACGCTACTTGATGAATCCTAGAACGCGTGTGTGGATTTCTGCTGCTGCCTACAGGGAACCGTGGAAACAACAGATCCTCAGATCCCTTTTTTCTAGCTAGTTACAGATTTCCAGCTAAACCCAGTAATGATGTCTAAATATCAACCAGCAAGAAGCATTTTGTCATGAAAGGAATGGAGGCAGCTGACCTCTTGGCAGATGCACTTTTCCAGTAACAGCCCTGAGGAG
>VZSV01000014.1:838815-853443 GCA_013398735.1 Nothocercus julius
ACACCACAATTACCCAAAAACACCAAAACAATTAAAGAACAGTACTTATCTTTTCTGTTTCAACAGAGAAAAAGAGAAAAGATACTATTATATTATTTGCTTAGAATTTGGTATAGCAACTATTTAAGTAACAAAGAGACAATCTTTATCTAAATAATCGCAAGGTGTGCAATTCAATAACAATTTATGCATACAAGATCCCTGAAGCCAAATACTAATCCTTAAAGCAGCACAGTATTTCAAATATTAACTTTCTACTGAAGAACGTACTTCATGTAAGATAAATTTTACAGATAGAAGACAAAACAAATATATTCCAAAACAGGAATTAGAACAATTCACATAAAAAAGTCCATCCACTATGAACACTAGTAGATCTTTCCAAAGTCCTTTCAGATGACAACTCCATTCCCAGAGATTCTTGTCCCTCTGGTTACCCATTTTAATATATTCCTCCATGCATTACTTCCTTTTTGTTACTGACGTGCAGTTATCTTTTGAAAACTCTATCCTTTTGCTTATTAATCATCTCTCCTTCCTTTCCCCATAATTCTTGTATTCTGATTCCAATTCTGCTGTCTTTTACTGTCCTATAGCTTTACTATTTTGCCTTTCTCACGTCACTAACTTTAGAAAAGGCCACCAACTCTGAAAAGAGGCATCTAAGACATATTCCAAAATGCGTTCTTCGAATTTTTGTTCTGAAGGATGCTGATGTAGAAGAAACAAACAAAAAGTTACAAAATCCTCAACTTTAAACATTTCTCTCAAATGATGATATTCTTTCCTGTCTTCCATTTACAGTGCAAATGCAAAGCCTATTTACTGAAACAACAAAGTACACCTGAAAAAGGGAATACAGTTCTGCAGGCAACCCCACACCGTTGTGTAAGAAAACATACTACAAATACGTGCAACTAAACAAAAAGTGACAAACTTAAAACTGTGGAATTTAACTATGGAATTTGGCTGTAAAGCATTAATGCGCTTCCTTAAAATTAGAAAGGACTAAATTCCTAAAATAGCTATGCATTTCAATTTTATTTCATCTACAAATCCCTTAAACTTTAAAACATTGGAAGTAAAAAGGCTACATTGGTAGCCCAGCGGGTGATTATGAGTAGACAAGGCAAATTATTCTGGCAAGAGCATCTCCTGTGTCTAGAAAATGACCGGATCTTCCTTTAGTGTCCATGTCAGAGTATATCTGGAATAAAGCTTGTGAAATCAACACAATACAAGAATACTGAACACGAAGCACCACACATGATCATAAAGGTGGCACATTATTTTCCAAATATGTAGTATAGCAGTATTTAAGCATGCTATATCCAGCATTGGCAGCAGAACTGGAATTTCTACCTTCATACACTTGCCTAAAAGGCACAGGAAACCAGCACAGAACCTAACCCATACTACTGCTAGGTCAAAATGGCAAGGTTTGAAAACCTAACCAGTCTGTGAGGGAAAAACACTAGGAATCTAGTGAAGTGATGATGACGCTGCTTTGTGACAACTGATTTCCAGGACCTGCTTCTTAAATTTAAGGACACTAACACACTGTGAATGAGCAATGACTAGAAAAAGTACATGAGCTGCATAAATAGCAAGGGTCTTGTAGACCTCAGAGTGTCTCTCTCCCAAGCACTGTCAGCCTCAAGACTCGTGATTGGCTTCACTGATGTGATTATTACCTGAATTCGTAAGTATCTGCTGAACAGGAGTAACGCCAGCAGGGAGAGCCAACGTCGCTGCAGTGGCTGCAGCACTCTGAAATAGGAAAGAATGTTTTTAACTGAAAATGTTATTGTTAGGGTTTCACACCTCAGAATACCACCTGAAAGTTAAATATTTACCCTTTTATACCTACTTACAATACTTGCAAATAAGTTTATGCATCTATTAACAGATGGTCGTTAAATAACTGCATTATACATAGAAAATTATTTTTGCATCTTCTTCCTTAATAGGAAAAAAAATAGAAACAATCACTAAGTATCAAAAGATGTTGTTTTCTTCTGTCATCTCGCTGACTTATTAATACAGTCCAATATTGGGCTGCACATATGACAATTTTACTTCTACTATTTTCAGGTTATCTGAAGGTATGGGCCACTAGAAATCACCCGAAGAAACGCAAGGTATTTTAGCTATGAACATGTTCAGGTGCTCTGCTTGCACATGTAATAAAGGCTGCACTTTTTTAATTCTGCAAATGATTTTCATTTCAAGTTCTGTGTAACACAGCTCTACTGAATATACATATATAGTGCACTGACTGTTCAACAAAATGACTAACTTCTGTTTCACAGATAGTCAGTTAGGACAGTTTTTAGTGGATAATGATTCTAACTTATAAGAAAGTTATAAGAAAGCCAAATTCCAACACAATCAAGAAGTTCAAAACACAAAAATCTGCATTAAGTCCTTATATCACAGAAGATGGGCTTCTCCAGAGGCCTATTTACTTCAAGGGTTTAATAACATCTAACTTCTGAAAAGCTCCTCCTTCTCCATTAAGGGAGATTAAATCCTTTTAGTAGAGGAGAATAAACTTTATCACTGAGATATATGCCTATTTCCTGTCTTAAGAAACACAGTCTCTCCTTATCATCTGACTAATATAGTAATTACAACTTCCAAAATTAACAAACACAGAGCAAAGTTACAAAGTGCTCTTCTGCATCCTCATGTCCCACGCAAGGGCAGATGCACAAACTCTCATTGTTCCCTGCCTTCCAAAATACTCAAGACTCATCTTGATCCATTCTTTGATACTAATTTAAATGTTTATTAGAAAGCACACAGTATTCCCAAACTAATTCTCTAAGAGAGTATTTACTGAACTGGCAGACTTCTGTAGCATGCACTTCTACTGCATTTTGACAGCAGCAGAGTTTAAAGCTCAACATATTAATTTTTGCAATACTAATAAATAAGATCTAACAATGAGAAGAGATAGAGAGCAGAAAAGAAAAAAAATGTAGCTGTTGGAATAGGCAAGTTATTAATTCCATAGAAATAGTCATGAAGAATAAGAAAAACAAAAGCAGATACTAATCTGCCCTAAGCCTCCAGGCAAATCATGCTATTTGGTTAATGAAGTTCAGGTTCTTTTCTATAATAAGATCAACCCTTCCTGCAGGTAATGGAGAAGTGAATGGTAAAGCAAACTACTGTAGATTTGACTAATTGTTAAGCTTTAAAAGTGCTTTTACCATTAAAATAGTAGGAACTTAATGAATGTTGTTTTAATATAACTATTTAAATTGCTTTAGCTGTTATTTTCATAGATTGGCAATAGAGGGTTTTTGTTTGTTTTGTTTTTAAGCTTAAGCCATGACACTTGAAGCAAAGTAGTAATAAAAAAATTAACCTCCAAAGACAAAATCTGCAAGAAATGACTAAAAGACCAGAATCTCATTTCTGTGCTTATTACAAAATTATTACAACTGATCCTGAAGTGTCAGCAGTGCAGAAAACTTCAGTAATTTGGCAGCCAATTTTACCAATGTTTCCCAATTTACTTTTAAGCATATGATGACTAACACCAGATTTATGTTAATCAAAACAACCTACATAATGACAGAGTAGGCAAGCATAACCTTCTGCTTTTCTTACCATGCCCGATGCATTCATATGTGGTATCAGCTTGGAATCTGGCACAATAACCTGCTGCTGAGGTGCTGGAAACAAACAAAAAATAGCATTGTATGGAAACCATGTGTCTGTCCAAAATAACATCCAAGATAGCACAGTAACAAAGGACATCACACAAACATCAGCTGAGCTTTATAACCAAAAAGGCTAATGAGCAGAAGTTTTACTCTCCAGACAATATACAACAGCAGCACTTAGGTGGGATATGGTTTTTCACCTTAGAGATTTATTTCAATGGTTTCAGTTATCTATTCTGACTTTTATCTAAAACAAGATTTAAAATACATTTCTGAAAGAAAGGGTATTATACTAAAACTTTGATAAATCTGATGATGCATTTGAGTTCTCCAAAATCATCAGCTAGCAGTGATTAACTCCTCAAATAGACTTAAGCAAGGACTGTAGTAAGATGAAGAGTGCATTAATCAAGTATAACAGCATGAGTTAGGCCTCGAATACACAGCTATGCTATAGCACAGCTGTTAGCATAAGCCCATTAACTTTTTGCTGTAGTCGGAGTAGATGAAACATGGACAAGCACCTGCCTAAAGGGAATAGTTTTGGTGTGGCAAAGGAAACAGATAGCAAAACTATCCAAAAATCCTGATGTTCATCAAGAAGTGCAAAATCATATCCTGATGTATATGAAACTTGCAAGCTGAGGGGACAGCAAACTGGAAGAAAACGGTGCCATTTGAAAAGACTAATCATCAAGGAGGTATTCTATATTCAAGCCTGTAACTAAAGACATTACAATACTGCGGGTAACCAATACTTCTAGAAAAGGCTTTAAGTGGCAAACAGCCCATGACCCTGTGCCATAGTTCCCAACTTTTAGGGAAACCTAGGGAGCAGAAAGAGACCAAGAAAACCCCATCACCATGTGCCAGGACCACACAAAGCCCTGCAGGGATCACCGTGCCAGCCCAGCCAATCTCTCTGCCGAACCAGACCATCTCTGCTGCCAAAGAGACTGCTCTGCTAACCCATTCAACTCTCTCCACTGCTCTATATCCCCCACATAATAGGGAAGTCAGGTAACTTGTAAAATTGCATAAATCTGTGATTACAGTGTTTCAGCACACACATGCATTTAGCATCCAGTGTCATTTGATCTTAAACCACAACACAGAGCAACAACAAGTCAGTTTAAAATGTATTGATACTGTAAGTATCTTCTAGAGGAAGACCCAAAAGGGAGGATAGGGAGTCCATATTACTGCAGGGAAGACTAGTCAGTGGAGTCGGACCTACCCAGCTAACTAGCCAGGAGGGGTCTGGAGCAGGAGAGCAGATGGCCTCTCTAGGATGCCCAGACTGAGCTGTGATGCTCACAGACGTACATGCATTTACAAGTTTTTCTCTCAAAAATAATTTTATCTTAGCAGCCCAAACTGACTTATGTCCAGGCACACAGCCCAAACTGACTTATGTCCAGGCACACAGAGTATTACAAAAAGGAAAGTAAAAAACCCAACATCAGGTTACTGCTACACTGAAGATAAAGCATTAAAATAATTCATGGTATCATTAGTTCTCCATTTTGAATAGGCCCTTTTGAGTGGTGATGGGGAATGTAAATGAATAGATAAAAAGCACTTCATGGTTATCATTTGCACTTACTACAACAGAGCTGCTGCTCCATATGTCTGACAGAAGGCTGAAGTTCTGACTGACAATGTTTCTTTTTGTTTTGGCCAGAATTGTAACAGTGCACAAAAGCTTGCTGCTCAAATTAAACATGACATTGGTATCAGGTTTGTTTACACAGTAAACAGATCCAGTACAATCTAGTCTATTTTTCTGATTTTTTGAATTGAAATTACAACTGGTGAAAACAGTATTTCCCCTCAAATTACTGATGGAGAATACACAGGACAATAATTACATAAATTAAATATAACTAAAACACACTTTGAACTATTCTCACACCTACACAATGTGCAATCAGACCACAAGAAAAACAGCCTTTATGCTTTTCACCTGTAACGTGTTCTAACACAAAAAACATTTCCTACATACAAACTGTTATAAAAATGCTAATCACCTCCACTTGTATAGCGTGGCTTGAAACCTTGAAGTTGCTAACACCTTTTTTGCCACAACTTGAAAGTCTATATTGAAAAACTTAAGTTATTCAGTAGTAGACGACCAAGAAAAGGATGCTGCTTTTCCAACATCTACAGAAGGTGACCGACACAATTATATCAACATTTTTCTATCCATGCCTTTTTAAGGCAACTGTCTCAATTTTTAAACCAAGGGCAAATAGAGAAAGCTTGACATAAAGACACAAAATTAACCATGAGATAAACATCCTCCCCTGAATAACTAGCATGCAAAGAATCTGGTCTCAATTGAGCACCTTGCCTCAGAGATGTTAGTGAATGAGCCTGACCTTGCTGAGATGCTGGAATAAGGACCTGTTGGGGCTGAGACTGCTGCTGCACAGTCTGCTGCGGCTGAGGTTGTGTGTGATGGTGGTGGTGGTGATGTTGCTGCTGCTGCTGTTGCTGCTGCTGCTGTTGCACCTGCAGCAGAAGCTGCTGCTCTTCTGAGTGGAAGCCATCTACAGCCTTGGATTGCATCAGCTTGTTCTCCCACAGCTAGTTTGAGAAAGGAAAGAGGAATCTGTGCACTATTTTTGTTCATTCAGATACGCAATGATATAAACACAGTACAACAAAATTGAATGTTTTCAGTGTTTATTTAGGGCAGTAAACTTAATCAAAACGCCTTTTGGCACACATAGCCTGAAGATTTAACTCCAGGGAGGCATAGTTTTAAGAGGAACTAAACATCCCATAAGAATAGCCACTCCAAGCTTAAACTTCAATTAGCATTCTTTCTTTCATTAATGGAAGAATCATTACAACCTTAGCAGAAGCGCAAATTAACTAGCAACTTTAAATCTGCTTTCTAGTTTCAACTTCTCTATCTTCATTTTCTAAACTTCTTTAAACAGAAAAAAAAATTCCTCTTTATAGCCATCCCCTAAGCAATTTCTTCCTAAAACTACTAAATACTAGATGCTTGAAGACTTTTCCAATGATAAAGCGCTTTAATTGAAATACCTACAATAAAGTCCAAGCCTTTACACAATTTCTACCACATCAATATCAATTTCAGTGTCTCTAGCCTTTCAATTACTTGACTTTTCCTTGACTTTAGCTGACAAGGTTCCTAAAAGAGCCACAACCAGAGCAAAGCAGCTCTTGCAAAGAAGACAGTAAGTATTCCATAACACATGCAGTCAAAAAGACTGCAGGCATCTTTGATCTTAAATCCTGCTTAAGGCTTCCTCACTATTTCTCTTCAATACTTTATCTTCTTTTCCGTATCTTTCGTCATTTAATCTTTTCCTATATTCTTTGTAAAATATAGGTATGACAAACATTGAGATACTTTTCTTACAGTATTCACTGTCTTCTTCCCCCCCCATCACACTAGGTCATGATTTGGAGGGGTTAAAGGAGATCTTCACCTGTTTCTTTACAGCCAATACTGGAACTCGATATTTTTGTCATACACTATCCAATTTTCAATATTATGGACTGAGTGCAAGATTCTCACTTACTGAAGGACTCCTTGTTCAACAGTTGAACTGGGCAGGTATCTACTTTCCCAGTTTTATTTCCTCATTTTCTGCTGCACCTTTTTCTCCTTCTCTTTTCAAGGGCTTCTTTGCTCAGAAAGAGTTTAAAGAAGTCCATAGGAGATGGGCACTACGACCCACTTTTGGCTCCCTTATATCATCTCTAACCCACTAAAAATACAGCAAACACTCTAATTAGAGTTTAGGGAAAAAAATAGGATGCGTACAGTATAAGTTATTATGCAAATCAAAAATTGTATATGCAGGTAAAGAACACTTGACAATAAAATTCTTTTTTGACTAAGACATAAATAAAATGTGATGCAATTGAAATGATAACACGGGGAATTCTGATGCCTGTCATGAGTTTTTATCAAATTTAAAGTGCCAAATAACCAAAGATAAACAGATATCTGCATATGGAAATTTAATCTCAAAGATATGGGGCTACGGACATGAAGATTAACATACTAAGCTAACTAAAAAATACAATTTTACTGTGCACAACAGTAAGGAGCACCCAATCACTCAGTGTTATCGGTCTATTAAAAACAAAAAAGTTACAGCTTACTGTTTTGAGTTCCATAAGAACTTGCTCATCCACTCCTTCGTCCAGAAAAACTTCTCTGACATCATTGATGACGTCTTCAATTACAGACCTGTACAATTTAGGCTATAAAAGAAAGAGTTAGTGTTATTTGTTTAAAAAGAAATTTAACACTGTAATATTAAAATGACATATTTTGTCTTGAAAAATATCTGAAAACTGCATGCAGAATAGAATGCATGCTTCTGAGTGATTACAATTTTCAGAAGGAAAGCATAAATCAGCAATACCAAAGGAAAAAAAATAAAATAAAATGAGACAAGTCTTTGTAACTGTGCTTCCATCATGTCCATCAAGGACGAGCAGTAACTGCCCAAAACGAGCTCCGAAGCCTTCCTTACCACTCAGAGGCAAGACTGAGCTGCAACAGTTCAGAGATAGTGTTACATCAGTACTTGCCACATCAAAAAAGCAAACCAAGTGTTCGGCAACATTAGGAAAAGAATAGAGAACAAAACCGAGAACATTCATTATGTTCTATGTAATGTACTTAAACCATAGTATATACAGCACTCAGTTTTTTGCCCATATCTTAAATAGTGCAGGTATTTCTACTTTTCTAATTTCACAATGCATAAAGAACAGCAAAAACAACCAAAAGATATGGAACACCATTCCTCACACACAGCTAAAGTAAACTATGAGAATGTGTCAAAACTGTATGGTAGCTTAGAATGCCTATAAGAAGGTGAAAAGGGAATGGAGTGTTCACTATCTTTTGTGATACAGCCATGGGAAAAGAACTGTCAAGCTATGGAGTTGAATTCAAAATAAACAAAAGATAGCAAAAAAAAATGCTGAATGGAAAACTAACAAGCTTAACTGTTAGACATGCAAAAAACTTTGCATGTTTGCAAACTATGTCACAGAGTGATAAAGGCTCAAAAGGATACTACAAATACATTAAAAATATCTTTCATGTATTTGCTAACTGAACAAAAAGCAAATCTGGCTTAGAAAGTCCACAGGATAAAGACTGTTGGAGACTTAGAACTGGGGCACATGAATGCTCTGTTCTTCCATTGACATGTGCTTACAGAGACTACTGAAGACTTTTGCTTTCAGTCAGTACTTCTGTTCTGACATTAAAGATTCTTCAGAGAAAAAACTGCACATGTATCTTTATTTCATTAGGCTGACTTCATGCCTAAACTGTAATTGATATAGTGAATTTAAACCTCCAGAAATAATTTCTAAGAACACAATCAGTTAACGCACCAAACTCGAGTCTATAGGTCACAGGATAAGCCTACCATACATATTTCACACCTTTCAAACAGATACTACAGTTTGGATGTCTGCATGGCATATGAACCTCAAAGGGATCCTTGTTACACTTGGATATCCGTGCTAGCTAATTACAAGGTACAGGTAGGAGTTGTGAAGCAGCAGAGAGATAGTTCTACAGTCTGGAAACTGTATATATTTCACTGACAACAACTGTTTTTTAGGCTGTTTGCAGACTTTAAGTAACCTGGAAGTAGTTGCAGCGTTCTTCTAACTGTCAAATCCCTCTCCCTACTCCACAACTTCCAGCCACAGCACCTCACCAAAGTAAACCTCAAAGGCACTGAACACATCACCCTGAATGTCAGGGGGGCTGTGCATAAAAAAATAAATAAATAAATTACACTAAAGCACATGCAGCTGGACCAGCATTTTTAGAACTAGATAAATATATCCCATACACATAAACATTTGCTTTATGAATATGCAGTTGCTTAATTTATCCCAGAAGTACTGGATTTGTTAAAGATATGTTAAATATACTACACACATGAAGTAGGTACGTTTCGGAATGAGGGATGGAGCAGCAGCACATCATTTACAAGCCCAGGACAAAGTTAAGGGGCCAGTAGGCCACTATGCACCCCCCCCAAAAAAAGAAGAAAAACAAACAAACAAACAAATAAATAAAAAACTGAGTATCATTGTTTCCAAATGTAAGACAGCTTAAAGAAATGTACTGGTATTACAAAGCAAAGAAGCCATCTGGAAATCTGAAAACAGGGTATTCGCTCTTCTGATGGTTCCTTAGTGCGCTAAGTCCTTAGTGATTAAAACCCACAAAGATTTTGTGACAGAGTATTCTGAAATGTTTTTTTCTTTAAGAACTTTGATCAGAAAATCAACACTTCAGTATTCTTCAGTATTCTGGCAAGCAGTGTGCTAGAACACCCTATTTTTTCTTCATTTTACATTTTCATTGGTTTGCTGCTTTTCAACATTAAGATGTATTGCTGCAAATAAAAGTAGATCAAATGGCAGAATTTATCACCTTGTTCCTTGCCTCAGCACAAACTTTCCAACCTGAAGTAATAGGGTAAGTTTGATTTACTTGAACATAGCTGCTGTAAACATAGTTTTGAAAACTCAACTTCTCCAAAAGAAGTAAAACATACCAGATTATTTTCAGAAACTTTTACTTTCAAAATAAATCTTAAATGCACAGGTATATAATATTAAGTAGAGCATTATCTGCATCAATACAGACATTTCAAAAGCAGATAACTCTTGAAAATTATTTTTTTTACCTCTGTGGAGCAAGAAAATTAGAAATGGCAGGCTCCAGTAAGAGGATTATTCTTCTACTTAAGTAATTCATAGCAGATGAAAATAGATGCTCTATTTAATAACCCTAGAAGGATCAGGGACCTCAAGAACTAGAATGATTTCAACATGAGCTTCAAGCTCTTGGAAGTCATGTTTTTCCTATAATCAACGAATTTCATAAAGCTTAGACAAGGCACCTAGCACAAAAATGCTACTCGACCTATTGTACTACCATTGCCTAGAAGTCAAGAGTGCATTATGCAGACAAACATACTTAACTTCAGGCACCTGAGTTCTTCCTCTTAAGTCAGTGGCACACACTGCCTGCGTATCTGCATCTGCAAGATGGAGACTGTTTGCTCCTTCAATCATCTTTTTGCTCCACTTCACTATTAAAATCAACCTTATACAAACAGGCCCTAAGAAGTTCAGCCAGCAGTTACCTCCTCTTCTCTCCAGGATCAGTCATTTTTGTATGGTGTATTTACAAAGTTTCATCAGATAATAGAACCCATGGGAAAATACTAATCAGATACAGCAAGCTGACTCTATAGCTAACAGTCTGCTTGGGAACATTTTCCTTTTCCCGTGCAATAAGGGGAAAAAAAAATAAAAAAAAAGAGAAAACACACTGAGCACAACAATGGTTTAGCAAAAGAACCATTCACCGTAAGAGTTAGAGTTCATTTTTATCACTTCATGGGTCAGAAGTTTTGGACAGCATTCTAGCCACATACTATCACAATACCCGGAACAGTTATGATTCTATAAGGAGGAGGGAAAAGAGAAAGACAAAAGGAGGTATCTGCACATTTACAGTGGAACCACATTTGCCCTTCCTCTCCCTCCCCTTCTCCATTTTACCCATATATTTTTATATCATACTCAGAAAAACTGCCTTGCCTGCCTGCATATATTCATATTAAACATCCAGCTCAGATGGATGCAACTCCTTCCACGAGTGAGAGCAACAAGGCCTTTTTCAAGGGCCATCCATGGTGGAATTTCAAAAATACCGCAAAATGCTCTCTTTTGCTACTTGCAAATGCAGAGTACAATTGTACAGAACAGCCTTAAGCCCTAGCCCTTAAAAGGGAGCAGAGTGCACTGTCTTATATATATGCAAAGTGCTGGCTGTAGCCATTGCTTATATGATGCTCAAGTTGTTTATATAAACTCCTAAAATTCTCAAGCTGAATGACAAAACCATTTTCATACACTCCTTGCTCATTCAAAACCTGAACCTGTGAGAATGTAATTACTTAAAAAGTCTAGAGATGGGATCCTTGGTGAGTTAAGTCTTCTGACCAATCTTCATATTCAGTCAAATGAGGCAATGAAAATATAACAAAATTCCTTCTCATCAGAGTGTAAATGTTAGTAACCCTCCACTCCAAACAACTAAATCCAAATCCTTTGCACATCTCCTTTTTCCACTTCTTTACATTTTTGTCTCTTCAGAATGCTTGTTCAATGGTTACCAGAGTGATGGAAGCATGCATAAAAAGAACCATCTTCAAATTTAAGTAGTTTTCTCGTAGTTCTTTCATATAGTCATTTCCCAGACTAACCAATCTCTTCAGCTTTACTGCATCAGGCCTAAAAATTTAACTGCATGTTTAGATTACCAAGTGATATGTAACAAAATTTAAGAGAAATCCCAGCAATAAATTCACCAGGGGTTCTACAGAAACTTAAAAGATTACCATTAAAATAATCATGCTTTCATTTGGTTTATATTAAACTGCTTCCTTCATAAAGTATATGCTATTGTAAACTCTAAGCCCTCATAAGAGCAAACATTCTCAAATTGCTCTTCAATAAACACTCTTCCAAATGCTTACTACAGATGAAAGACAACAATTAAAATTCCTGATTTATTAGATACAACCGCAAACACATAGAAAAGAGAGAGATCTAGTAATTCTCCCTCTGGGGACATAAGGAAATGATTGTGTCTCCCTCTCTCCGTGATCTTGTAGAAGAAATTCCTGAGCACAGTGAAGAGTGCTACACACACACACAGAAAAATCCACGGAGCAAACAGCAAGCTATTTTAAGAAACACCACACGCCTTTGGGGGCTTACGTTTCCCGCATTCCTCCAGAGTTTCAAGGGTGTGGATACTGCACCTCTTTGTAGTTATTATTACAGCATCCAGATTTCAGCAGTTGGCATTCCAGTAACCAACATATTACACAGAGATGCATGCTGCACACTTTCTGCATTTGACAGCAGTTTGTCCCTGCTCACTTCTGCACTTACCCCTGAAACATGTCTGATGAATTCCTCTAGCCTACGGAGCTGTTTTAAGGATACCTAAAGGAACACTTTGTAAAGGTGGTAACTAGTTTCAGCTACAATTGCATCAAACAGGCACCTAGAAAGTAGTAACACATATTACTGAAGCTGTCAGACTTTAAGAAATTACTTTTGTCACCTACAAAATCTTTTACTGCTTGTAAAATGTTAACATTTATATGTCCTATATTCGGAAGAACACACTTCCAGGAATTCAGATTTGAGGAGATGCTGTGGCAAAGTCTAGCCCACTAAAGTCATCATCCTGCTGCAGGATTTTGAATGGCTCTTACTCACTTGGATAACCCTACACTAACTATATTCACCTACTACGGAGTGAAAGCTGAATTTTACAAAGCTAACCATGCAGTATTGATCATAATGCACAGATCTTTGCAAGGTTGTTCTCTTTAGTTGAGAATTAGCCTGGAGTCTGGCTAGATGTATTCTGAACACAATGTTCAAACATAATCTTTTCCAAGAGAACCTTAAAGGAACCCTGCTATGCCAGGACAGACAGCCCAGAAAAAGCAAACCTCAGTAAACTGCTGCAACAAAGGTATCCACAAGTACTTTGAAGATTATTCACAGTGCTTTTTTCTTCTGTTCATTACTAACTTGGCGTTAAAAAAGAAAGAAAGAGAAAGAATGAGAAAAAGAGAGGGAGAGAGAGAGAAAGAGACTACAGAAGACTGTTGTTGCCATCTTTTGGCAACAACAAAGTCAGAGTTTTATACAGAAAGGATAGCTAACAGATTTAGGTCACACACATGATATGCATTTTACAGAGTCCTGCATGTAATCACCGACTACTTTTCTAAGACTCTCTGATACAAAATCTGGTAAAATATCAAAGTAACATGATCCTCGATCATTTCAAGCTTGAATAAAAAAAAATATGTTTTACATTTGCTACTGCTGTTATTCTAAGCAGTACACAAAATACTGCAACTAAACCAAAAGAAAGAGCCTTGCTCTTCCTAGACTGCAAAAAATACCTGCAGGCTCATCCGCTTTTATCACCAGAAACACAAATACTCAAGCAGCATTCTGTGGCCCATGACCCATAGACAAAACTTTAATATTAAATTAATGATGCTTTTCGCTCCAGAGCTGCTGTCAAACCCTGCTCTGACCTTGGCAAAGCGCCTAAAACAAGCACCACAAATCTTTTTGACATGTCAGATCCAAATCTTTTAGTTTGCTCTTTCCTTACCTAGCAGGGGGAGAGAGAGAGGAGAGGGGAAAAAAAAAAAAAAAAAAAAAAAAAAAAAAAAAAAAAAGGCAGGTTTTTAGAAGAGTCTGTGGACACACAGGACTCTGCACTTGCTAAGGACAAGTACAAAACAAACAAATAAAAAATAAACACTTTCACAACGCGGGAAAGGGCAGAGAGGGGGATCTCTTCCTTGGTGCAAGGCATAGATGGGGGAAAGTCCATGCATAGCGGCAAGGAGCGGCCGGGCGCGCATCCGCCCTGCTCGGGCCGGCGGGGAGAGCGGAGCAGCAGCCCCGCGCCAGAGCTGAAGCCGAGCGGGATGCGAGGGACAAAATAAAAAGCGAGCGCCCGTCTCCCTGCCTCCCTGCCGATGCATGCACCTCCCAGCCCGCGCTCGGCGGCTCTCTCCCTATTTAAAGGCTGATGTGGTGTTTAAATGGAGAGGCGGTGACGTGGGGCTGGAAAGCACCTTCCCATCCAGGCAGAGTCTATATTAGAGAGCGGCAATAGCTCTATATAAACAGGGCAGCCGCAGGGAGGAGGAACACAAGGCGCAGGGAGGCAGGAAGGCAGGGCGGCCATGATGGATCCCAGCGCCACAAACAAGGGGCCGAGCGGGCGCCGCGCCGCCTGGACTCCCCTCCCGGTTTGTCGCGGCCGTGCGGGGGGGCTCGGGGCCGCTCTCGGCGTAGT